>CBVK0102446553.1:0-10486 GCA_900067695.1 Picea abies
AATGTTTGTATTTTCCATTGCATCTTTTCTGTTCTTTTCTGAATATCAGTTTGTAGTAGATATTGTACAAGGTTAGAATTTACATTCGCAACCTGGCGGGCTGAAAATTAAGTATATATTGTTTTGTGTCCTACAAATAGCACCTAAACTTCCGAGATATACAAATTGACACGCGGACTTGTGGACATAGTCTCTATATAAAGTATATGAGATTTTATACAGCATATGCGGATCCTTCATTCAATACTTAGGCAGTTTTTGGATCGTGAGTTTGCGGCCTGGCAAGCCAAAAATAGAGTCTCTATTGTTCCCTCTCCTACAAATAGCACCTAGAGTTCCGCGATATACACATTGACACACTAACTTGTGGACATAGTCTATATAAAGTATGGAATGAGATTTTATACAGCGTATGTGGATCCCTCATTACATACTTAGGCATTTTTTGGATCGCAGGTTCACGGCCTCGCGGGCTGAAAATAGAGTCTCTATTGTTTCCTCTTCTACAAATAGCATCCAAACTTCCGCAATATGCAAATTGACAAGTGGACTTGGGCTGGTTGGTTGAACATTGCACTTTTATTGTCCCGTAACGATCCCATATGAATTTCATATTTAGCGATTTCTTTTGATCGGGGGCTTTGGCGCTGGAGGGATGAAAATTGGGGCTCTATTGTTCGACGTTGTACAAACACATTGTTCTAGAACATATGTGGATCCATCGTTCCATACTTGGGCACTTTTTTTATGGAGGGTTCTTGACCTGGTGGGCTAAAAATTAAGTATCTATTGTTCTATGTCCTACAAACAGCACCTAGACTTCCGTGATATACAAATTGATACGCGGACCTGTGGACATAGTCTCTATATAAAGTATGGAATGATATTTTATACAGCATATGCGGATCCCTGATTCCATACTTGGGCAGTTTTTGGATCACGGTTTGGCGGCTTGGCGGGCCGAAAATAAAGTCTCTATTGTTCTGTCTCCTACAAATAGCACCCAGACTTCTGCGATATACAAATTGACAAGTGGACTCGAGTTGGTTGCATGAACATTGCACTTTTATTGTACCGTAGCGATCCCGTATGAATTTCATATTTAGCAATTTTTTTTATCCGATCTCTGGGGCTCGCAGGCTGAAAATTGGGCCTTTATTGTTTCGTGTTGTAGAAACACCACCCACAACTCCGCGATATACAAATTGACAAACGAACCAGTGGGCTGCCTAGCTCAACATTGCAGTTTCATTGTTCCTTGTCCTCCGAATAGCACTCGGAGTTCCACGATATACAGATTGACAAATGGACTTGAGGGCTGGCAAGTTCAACTTTGCCATTGTTTACAGATTATAATCCCTATCAACCATCTAACATATCTAAAAACATTATTTTCAATACTAAATTATTAATAATAATTTTTGATATCGCAGAATTTAATTAGACAAGAAAGTTTGTACAATTTGGTCGGGCGACTAATATAAAAGTTTTCCAACAAACGAGCAATACATAGTAAACATGTACTTTTAGAAAGTATGGACAAGATATTTTATAGAGGATATGTGGATCCCTCGTTCCATACTTGGGCACTTTTTGGATCGCAGGTTCTCGGCTTGGCAAGCTGAAATTTGAGCCTTTTTTGTTCCATGTTCTGCAAATATCACCCAGATTTCCGTGATATACAAATTGACAGGTGGACTTGCGAACTCCACATCTGGCGAGTTCAATATTGCAATTGTTTAGCGGTGCTCATCCTATCTAACTTTATTTAAAAACATGATTTTTAAATACAAAAATATTAATATTAACTATTGTTATTGTACAAGTGAATTACATTAAATTATTAAAGGATGTTAAATCGCTTATTTTTTTTTAAATGAAGGAAACAAAAGAAAAAAATTTTAAGATTCTATCACCATAAGCATAAGAAGGACCAATTTAAATTTTAAGGCCCTCTTGTTCATATGATAACACAATTGCAGTCCACAGTATATATTCATTGATTTCAAATTATTCCAGGATATTAATTTTACCAAGTTCATCGAATAAGCAAAAATGTCAAAACAACGACCAATTTGAATTTTAACAGCCTCTTGTTGGTATGATAGGACATTTGCACTTCGCACAATATATATTCATTGATTTCAAATTATTTCATAATAATAATTTGATTAAGTTCATCGATCAAGGAAATCTACTAAATCAAGTAACATAGTACATTTGCGTCACAATGACATAGGAATTATCAGGCAGATCTATGTGCCAGCTGGCTAAAAAGAATCAATTTTATTGTTATGTGTCCTCCAAAGAACAGTTGGAGTTCCACGGTATACAAATTGACAGACAAAGCAGATAACCAAGAACCAACCATACTTTAAACATCCCGCAAGCAAGTTCCCAGAAGGTTCCATAGAGCATAACCCATCGACCTTTGCACCAAACAATTTGATATACAAAGAAAAGACGTCGCCGCATTCGTTTTCTCTTGAAACGAACTTTCATCTGGATGTTGAACAAATATTAGAGAGAGACATGAGGAATTTTCATTTCCTCCTAAAGTTTGATATAATTTTTATTTTTTCCCTTCTTCAGTCGATATGCAAAATTGCATTGTCCTCATTTAAGGTGAATTTTCTCTATATCCGAAGTTGTCGCAGCATGTAGACACCGCTTGCCTTTTTTCTATAGATACGTTTCATATGACAACTCTGCCAACTCAGGAAGAACATTTTGTAACAAAAGTTGGCTAACCATACACTGCACGGTTGTGTTGCCCACGGTTCAGATAACACCATTGACGCAATGTCCATAAATATATGGACATTTTTCACTGCATTGCAGACAATCAATCGTATCATCACTTATCAAAGTGGAGGCAGAAGCAGGAGAATGGCATTTTGCACATACAGGCTCAAAGGGGGTCGAGTACAAATCAGTTGCAACTAAAAGACCTCCAACCTGGGAACACGAGCAAAGGTATTAATACATTGAACAATAAAATTAAACAAATGCAGAAATTTGTTGAACGTTAATTCTATAAGCAAAGTGAGGATGATTTTGTGAATGTATGCGCACAACAATTGTAGAGCTAGCTAGTTTCTCCATATCCATTACTATATCTTCTCGCAACTCTGTTACAAACATTGCCTGGGTTGTCTGAAAGATCATTTCTCTAGCATCCTTCTTCTTTGTTATATTTTTTAACAGCATAGGTGGAATTTGCCCTCTATGTGTTGTTCCATTGACGAAAACAAATCTGAATACGTATCGAACAATTGTAGCTGCAACATGGAACAGTGCAAGATTTGTGTAACTTATCCAGCATACATGCAAACGCCAAAGTAAAGAACAAAACTGAATATGAAAAGTGGTACCATTGCCTTGTCACTCTCTGAATCTCCATCCTTTATATGGAGAATGTGTTGCGACCCAAATTTTCTCGTCAATGTCACAGCAGCCCCAATCGTTCTGAATGGGTAAATATCAGTGCTCTGCGCAAGCTGACTGATAGTCGAGTCCGGGAGGAAGCGATATTCTGAACAAATAGCAAGAATTTTTTCCACAATGCTTGTTTCATTGAGCGAAATAATTTGATCGCAATCACCACGGTCATATACTATTTTGGGCAATATATTAAAATTTGTAATGGATATCCCATTACGCGACAATTTCTTTTCTGCATGTTTTTGGACAAGTCGTGGAGGAACAGTCAGTGTCATTATCATCATGACATCCTTATCTATCATATCAGCACGCATAATGGATTTACTTTTGTTTGTCTTGTCCAAGTAGGTGGTATAGACAACCATTATGTCCCCGACGAACACCTATCCAGTTTGACGGTTGTTCAAGCCCTCTATTGACAGTACCTTGAATGTCACAACTCTAAACCTGATGACATGTTTTGACCAAGAAAACTAAAGTGAATGGTAGTGTGCTAGAAGTACACGCATAGTTTTGATGAACTATGGAGCCACAGTTTCGCAACTACACCTCTTAGTCTGCGAAACATGCAGCATGTTCGACGTCTTGCTTGGACTTGTTGATACTTCTTGGGAGCTGCAAACCATGTATTGCAGATGGCATCAGCATATCCGCCATGCCACAGATCAATATATAGCCCAGGAAATTTGTTTAGTAAACATAGTAAGAGCAGAGCGTATGCATCTTTACCTTTGGCCTTGTCGGTCTGTCGATGTCTGGGATGACTAAGTGCTCATGGTTGTGTTACTAGTCCAACTTTTTCTGATATAAGCATGTGCAGATGAACATCAGGACTAAACAAATATATGCATTGTATATTGTCCATCGGAAGGACCAAATAACCGTAAAGCTATATGCATCTTAATTTTTTAACTGGAGAAATGTTTAACAGTAAATAGGGCGTGACTGCGGGCCACCATGTCCAATCTGTATATTGCGGACCCCCGAAACCCAGGGGAGCAATCTTCAACCTGCCAACCTCGCACCCACAATTGAGAAAGTTGGTAACTATAGAATAAGGTAGAAGCAGGACCACATATGTCAATCCATTAGTCTGCCAACTGGTGCACGAACGAATTTTCGAAAACCACACTAAGCAGATGAATTAGAAAACAAAGGGATAATAGAAAATGGAAAAACTAGAAACAGGGAGCGCAGAAAGGCCCATTACTGCAAAGTCATCGTTTTCAAGTCTAATACTATATGCTCCTACCTGATTTGTATATTTAATTTACCGGCACACCTGGTATACCTTTTAGAAGATTGTACCACAGAACCCTCTGCTCCTGCACAGAAGAATTCATCTCCCTGTCCAAGCAACCTGTTTTTTCCAAGGCAGCAACGTCGAAGATGCAATCAACACGAAGGCAAGTTAGTATGAAAACAGACACCTAAAATAAAAAGAAACAGGTCTATTTACCCGCCAAAGAGTCCTTCATCATGTCCAACCATTTTGTTTGTTTAAATGCAGCAATGCAGCACAAACACGACGGACATGAACTAGCTTAGTATGCAGGAACGTATGTAACCAAGATAACTTACCATGTAGGAAGGCACACAACTAACTTAACACATATACATACCATAAATGAAATACAAAACAACGCAATATGAAACAACAATACAAGCATGCACCTTTCTATATCCTCTTCAGTCGATGCACTCAACACTCCCTCCTTTTCTCCAGCTACTATGTTTGTTTCAATGTGGGAATCCACAAAATTTAATGAACATCAATGGAAGCTGGTATTCACCGGAGAACAAACAATATGTACATACAGCAAAACTGACTAAACGAAGAGTCTACAAAGGCAGAAACATGAACCTTTGCGCTTCTCTATCCATGGCTATAAACGTGTAGATTTTTTTTTCCCTAGCCAAAATATATTACAAGGCACAAAATATCACGCAATTGCATGGCCGCAACTAAACAATTTTTGGTTTTCCCTGGCAATTTATCCAGACATGCCCTTTAACCATGCTCTTTATCCTCTACACACACTGTTGTGCCCACGATACAAGTTCTCAGTTTTCCATGGCAAACTACCCATACATGCTTTCAGACATGAAAATATAATCTTGCAAAATCTTTGTTGCACATATCATATCTCAAGCACAACACAAATTGTATCGTGCGCACACCAGTCTATGTAGAGGAGAAAGAACATGTCATGTCATATCCGCACATCTGACCATACATGGTTTATAAATGTAGCATGCATATATATGCTTTATTTCAAAAAAAACAGCGGATATTGTAACTTCACATGTAATCCTCGAACAATATTGCATGCAAATATTTTCTTTCATGGCAGGACTAGAGCACCAGGAAAATCTCACAGAATAACAGATATCGGCCTCGGCAGACATGGAAAATAACACCACTGCATATCGACTAGTGGGTGCAGGGGATGAACACCGTAAATCACCCCAAAAAAACAATAATAATCCAAAAATAAATAAAAAACAAAAGCTCCAACCACCGCCGCTACAACCCAACCCTGCAAGGTCGAATCAAACAAAAAAGACCAGCAAGGAGAAAACCAGCGAGAAACCACGAAGAGGCTGAACTGCACCCCAAGGCCCCAAAGCACAGACCCCAGCCAAACAAACAAAACAAGCAACCCAAGAACCACCGAGCCAGTGAACAACATATGTATCTCCAACGATCATGAAACTACAGCCCAAGCAGAAAAGGAATACAAACATTCTTACTTGCAAACTGCAAACACTAAACAGCAAACAAGGAATACAAAATGAAACTATTGCATCGAAACTTACTCCGAAACGATGAAATGCAAAAGCACAGGTTGAATCGCGAGCGAAACAACAACAAGCAGCAACCGAGAAACCAGCGAAGAAGAACCACTCACCGAACAAGTAAACAATGTATGTAGCCTCAATGGCAGAACAAGGATGAAACATACAATGGTTATTGAAGACTATGCAAATTCACTGCAACTGTTTAGAAAATTTTGAGGAAAAATGTACTCCAAGAACCGTATTTACATAAACATTTAAGACTCTCAGGCTGTCTAAGGACCTCGCGGTATGCAAATATTTAAGCTGTCAGGGGTGTTGGAGGACGTCGCGTCATGTAAACATTTACGTTGTCAGGTGTATTGAGGCATCTCAGAATAAATGTCAATACATTTCAAGAAATATACATCTACCAAAGACGCTATAAACTTTGGAATTCTTAATCACTACAAAGCTTGGATATCAAAACATTTCAATTTGCTTAGTACATATCAAAACTTACGGATATATTCGCGTAGCAGAAAATGCTAATACAAACATTCGAACTAATGCTAGCATTAATCGACCTTCAAGCAATATACAGGAAAATATATATGATTAAAACATACTCTCTACGAGAAAAAGTTTGGATATGTTGTCATATAGTACATCGGGAATAGCGTAGCCGGAAATAAGACCTCCAATCTCTTATCCAATCAGATCAATGCATATATGTTACTTTTTATTATATAAAAATATATGTTTTTAATTCCATATCTCCAACAATAAGTATTGTGCAAATATTTCCGGTCAAAGGACAAACTAATATGTAGTCAACGCATTATCGATCGCTATAGTCCCTCTATGCCTACAGCAGGGACTAATAATAAGAAAATTAAAATAGTAAAAAAGGCAAGAGAAAGTTCATACATATTAACAAGTTAATGAATAAAACTTATAAACGTGATTTTTTACAAAATAAACATGTACATAAGTTTGTTTGTCTTTTTCTATTTTTATCTTTAATGTTGTATTAAGAAAAGATGAAGAAAATTGAGAATTTAAAAAAAAATAACAAAGAGACAATTTCAGAGTGTAGAAGAATTTGATCTTCATTTAAAATGTTCCCCATACAAATTCTTGAATTTTCGAAATCTACAAGTCTCTGCCTAGACTAGGGCTAGGTATATGGTCTTTAGCCACTCTAGAACAAGGTTACAATAGAAATACCAAGCACGAAAAGTGAAGAAAAAAAAAAGTAGAGCCAAAAATGGAATGGAGAAATGATGGAAATTCAAAAGGAAAAAACATGTATATCAGAAATTGATTAGCGCCGAATAAAATTGAGCTTAAATATAGCAAACTGACAAGTAAACTATTCACCTTATGAGAACCAGCAAGCTCATCCTCGCTTTATCTTTTCGTTGCTTCGCAAGACCCCCTGCTACTAACGATTATGTCAATCCCTGTTGAATATGTAAAAGAAGAATGAAAAGAAGCAGACCTCACAGCACTCCAAGCATACCTCTCCCTAAATTTTCTGCCCAAGTTTTTTTTCTCAAAAATTTCTCTCTAAAAATTTATTCTTCTCCTTTAACTTCTTGTTTCTTCCTTTTATATTACTTGATGAATTGTTTCATCAATTAGGGTTGAGAAGAATTATTGAACTAAAACGCACCAGCGAGAACTGCTTCATGTTCTTCAAAATAATATGAAATGAAATTAGCGTTAATCATAATAATACATGTCTTCGGTCCTTAGATAAAATTCGAATTGGCCCCCATGCGCTTGTGCAAGGCATGTTAGATGGCCATGTGGAACAAATCGGTAACAACTACACATGGAATTAGTTATTTCCAATCATCGATCACATCAGTAATTTGATGAGGACGTTGAAGCACTTCCCACTTAATGCATGAGTTCGTTTTGTTTTTATTATGATGCAATTTCCTTCTAATATCGTAGAATTTTATGAGCGCTTGATGTAGTTTTGTTTATTGCACCTCTATAGACTCTTGACAATAGACTTTTGATGTGAATCGATGCAGAAATATCAGAACTCGAGAACATGGCATAGATGAGAAACCAATCTTGCACATTGTGAAAGTCTAGTTAAGGAAGAAATGGATGGAAACAATTGTTTGGAAGAGAAACATTGTGCTTCGTAATATCAATAATTGATCAGAGATATGTGAATGCAGTGTGTGTCACTACATGGATATCATAACCTCGAACGATATTATCTCCAACAATCATTAATCGGACACTATCATACACAAATAGAATCCTGGGAAAAAGGAATTTTGTTCCATCATCTGTATTCAAGCCCTGCGATGGTTCTTTTACTTTGTTGCGATTTAACAGTCCATTTTCAAAGCCACAGGCAGTCGTTCGTCTGAGGTGGAAAAGAGTAATTCAGAACCAATTTCTACAGTGCTCCACATGGGCCAGTAAATGATTTTTTGCTGCTATACAAAGTAGTATTAGACATTAAGACTTGTCCTTCAAATCACAAGGCAGATTAAGATTTTGTACCATTGTGGAGAACTTTAACTTCTCTATAGGGGTGTGTAGACATCAAACCATTATGAGCTGTGAGATCGGAAGAGCGTCGTGTAGGGAAAGAGTGTAGATCTCGGTTCAGATATTAACTAACGGTAGTAAATAGTGACCAAAGGTACATCAACATCATTCCAATCCTTGTCTTCACAAGAAACTACAATGTCAAAATGGCGACGACTTGAAGGGATTACCAACTTTGTTATATCATGGACAACATTTGTCAACTTCAAATTCAGTCTCTCATTGTGTTTGGGGAAAATCTTGTTATAAATCAATGTTTGCATACATGATATGTTGTAGACAGTTAAACCTTTCGCTTGAAACCAATCTAGTAGCTCCTGTAAAGTGAAATTACCCTCAATTACCCACCAGTCCCAAAGAGTCCAGCTTAGATCTCAATGCTTAATTATCTTTGTTGGAGCAGGTTCAGCCATTTGAAACATTGGCAGTGCTAAGTTTGCAAAAGATTTCCAATACTTTTCAATATTATGGCAAAAGAGAACCTTGTAAAGTTCTAAACAAACTAAACCAGTTGCCATTGCAGTTGTAGTGGCAATAGCGGGAACAATCCTCCCAGCTATAAATTTATCCTTTATCTTGTCCACCTCATGAATGTTATAATTATGTGCACGCATATTAGCAAGCCCACTATAAGATCAATATGCATATCATCATCCTTTTCAAAGTGAATTGGATTCATTCGAAAACCTAGAGGTAAGCTCTTAACCCCTTCTTCTAGCATTTTAATCATATTATCAATACATGCTTTGTCATCTATAGCTGCAACATTTCCATTTTTAGAATTTGCATGTGTCACAATTTTTGTTGTTTTTGGCTGGAAGTCAAGAGCCTGCACTTTATCTACAACCTCTGACAATTTCTCTCTATTCAAAGCCCAATCTTGTACAGGAATTCCATAATTTTGTGCTCCCAATATTGATGTTGTGGCAATAAATGAAAGGTGAGTAGGATCCTTTGATGTGAACTGCAGGGGCTTTGGAAAGCGCTTAGGAGCATACCAGAATGGTGTATTTTGGGATGTCATTGTATTCTCTGGAAATGTAAAAACAAGTTGCTTCACACGATTTTGCAGGGGCTTTGGAAAGCGCTTAGGAGCATACCAGAATGGTGTATTTTGGGATGTCATTGTATTCTCTGGAAATGTAAAAACAAGTTGCTTCACACGATTTTTGAAATACTCCTCAAATTTTCTGCGAGACCAGGCTACACAATCTTCAAGTGTCACACATCTCTCAAACACTAAACACTCGAGAATACGATCCAGAAGACTTTGAGACTGAGCATGACCTCCATACTTTATAGATCTTTTATACTCTTTGGGATTGGAAAGAAATGCATTTGCTTTAGTTGGTGCTTTCTCCAGCATACCTTCAATTTCAGATCTTGCCCATGTAAGACAGTGATCAATATTATGTGGGTAGGAATGAACAGTGCACATAGGGAACTCCTTCTCGGGGGGGTCTCTTGAAGCTCCATAATTTTCAATCAAATGAGGAAAAAATACCTGTGTGTGGCACTTGGTTCCAAGAGTACCAGACTCTAACAAAGGTTTTTAAAAGTGGACACATTTTTTGTCTATATAAAGTCTTGCATCAACATTGTCCAGTGCACTTATCACCACTCCCTGGTTCTCCCAAAATTTATCATCAAATATATTTTCAGTGTCTGACGATGCACGGCT
>CBVK0102446557.1:0-13718 GCA_900067695.1 Picea abies
CATTTAATTCATGTGATATGAATTAAAAGTGAGTTTATGACTTAGGGAAAGTGGGTGAGTGAAGTGAGTTAATCTCCACCATTCATCTTGTTCAATCTAAACCCTTGGATCGGATGACTCTTCAACTTCCCTCATTGAGTCGGTTATGGTAAGGAGGAGCCTTCCATTGCATTATTCTTCATGAGTTTTGGAGAGCAAGAGAAGAGAGAGAAGTCGAGCAGGAGAAGAGAGGAAGTTTGTTGAGCATTGACACGCATTCCAAGGCAAAGGTACAGCATGGAAATCAAGGCAAAGGGTACATCCAACAAAGGGCCGTACAGCAGAGAAAAATAGTCCATACAGCAGAGGAGGTGCATGCATTTCGAGGCAAATTGGCACTTAAATCAAATCGCATTTAATACTGAAAATTACATACAACAAACCCAGGATTTGTGGCACGAGTTTCTAGACAGTCCGTACAGCATTAAATGTTGTGACAGCCATACTCTGGTACAAATTACTTGCACATAAATCAAAGAGCAGAATTTGGGACTGTTCAAGAGGAGATTTGGCTCATCTTCTAAGATACGTTTTGTGTAAATTTTTGCTCTGAATATTTCTGCTGTAACAGAAGAATTTCTCTGAGCTCTGAAATAATAAAAAGCTCCTCTCACTGGTTTTCCCCTCGTGGGTTTTTCCAGGGTCAATGTTAAACCAAAAATCTGCCTATAATTTTTGAATTAGTGTGCTACTGATAGAATTATTTATTTCTGCATTTTAAGTTGTTCAGAATCCTCATGTTTCATTTCTAAGAATTATTTATATGCTGAAAAATTGCTGCTATTATAAAACTGGGTTTTTTGGGGCATTAAACTATGATTAATCTCAGGGACTTGAAACTGGGAGGGGTCTGAAAATTTTACATAAAGCATAGAACAATTGCAGATAGATACCAACAAATGAGAGTGCAAATGAGGAATATAAAAGCTAGACTGAACACCAGCTGATATAGAGCAGGAGATGACTCCTAGCCAGAGCAATAGGATGGTTGATGGCTCTTGAACATAGAAGTCCCCATCCAGCTCAAGGTGTGAAGGGCTATCAAATATATGAATCCATCATTTTGCTGAGTTGGTTTATTATAGTAGAGGGGGCTTGTCAGAGGGGTATGCCAAAGACCCTGCTTGCCGAAGAAAGTAAGCAACTATCATCTAATCAATAATGGTCTTGGCCTTTCTGATATAAAAAAATGGAACAGCAAGGGCCCATCATCATATTGAGCCCGCAAATCAGCTGTGTGGGAGGTGGAAGTCGTCATCAAAAGGCAGAGGCAAAAAGCAGCAGGTGTGGCACTTAATCCCACCCAACTAATTAGATTAGGCTACAAACAGATTTAACATTACTAGTTGCAAACCTTGCATTCAAATAGTAAGGGCACTAAAGAGTCCTTAGAAAGTAAACACGCAACTCAACAACAGTGTTAAGAGGGAAAGTTCCCACAAGCAAATTTGGAGGTCTAGTTCCCTTGTATAGATAGAGCCTAATTTTCACTAAAATCAGTAAGGGTGATTGCTAGGAACCAAAGCACATCACTGCTATCAAAACAAATTGAAAAAGTCTGCACTCAGATGGCATAAGTATACAACAAAACAAACTGCAATGATAGGAAGACCTGCAATGTTCACTTCACGTGAGAACTAAATTCCATTGCACCAAGATGGAAAATTTAATAGAATAGTGGCATCTGCATGCATGTAAACATCAACACCATGACCAATATTTGAAAATTTACATTCAAAATGATTAAACAATTCAGGTCGATCCAGCTTGGCATCCTAAATTGAATAATCAAGCTAAGAAGGATCAAAGATTAGGCAGGTGGGTGCCACAGTTGGCCATTTTTCTAATCATTAGTCATCTTAGGCTATTGTGTGTTCTAGAAACCAAATAGTACCTGTGGTTTAGATATACATCCATTTGTTTAACTTGCAACAGCTTTCACTCACTCAAACACACAACTTTGTATAATCTCTAATACACAGTTCTTGAATTGATGAAAACACCTCATTTCAGTCCATTTTTATTTGTTTACCTGAATATTTGATTCTGCAAGAAATGCATCATTATGAACAACATATACATTTTGGAGAAAAACATATACATTTTGGAGTGAGAGAGATAGGCAGGGGAGAGCAAGAGAAACCCATCTTTGATAGACTTAGATTTCATATAAGTAGAAGACAAACAGATATACAAAACCTAAAAGACAAGAAGAGGCCACTTTTACCTTCATTTAATTTAGTTGTGTCTGCTGAAAATAATAAGAAAAAAGCTTTTTAAAGCAATGAAAAATTAACAAGGACCAAAGTATAAAAATACCAATACTTTGGATACATTCATTTTAATGTAATGCATCCTACGACCTTTAAAGAAAATCTTTATGGTTCTTGTCCTGGTGTTTTTCTATGCCGCACAATGAGCATTTCTCATCTGAAAATGAAAAAAGCAAAAAAAAAGGTTCAAATGAACCACTTCAGAAACATGTCTCTCTCTGACACTGCTTCCACAACAGACATCTACTTTTTCTCATCTTTTTCCGCCTCAGCGGCCTTCTTCATCCGAGCTCCAACCAACCGCTTGTTCATTCTTTCCACGCGCAATTTGGCATATGCTTTGAAGTTTTTCATTTCATCTGTAACCTTAATAATATCAACTGACGGTTTTTCTTGACTAATTGGCATATATGTTCCTTGAACTTGTGTAGCTGTAGCGAGCTCCTCTTGACTAGAATCACCCGCCTGCAAATAGATATGCAATAATTATTATGCCCACTGTAAAGATAAAACAACCATCTGAAAAGAGTTTCAGAATTAAAATTACTAAATAACATTCAAAGCAAGAATCCTACCTTAAGCTTTCCAGCACTCCGTGGGAAAACAACCAACTTTGCTTTGTATGTTTTCAGCCTCTGAACATTGGTTTGAAGACCCTCTAGGGAGCGATTTCTCCGGCGATGATCAACTGCAATACCTATTGTTGGTGCATATTTCTTAGGAATGCCCGCTGCCTGTAGAACCAGTCCAGTGTGTTAACATTGGAATAAAATAGTTATAGTAACCATTCCTAGGAATAAAAATGAAAAAATATTCCTATGCATAGATCTCTTTAGCCACCAGAGGACTATGATTCTTGGGGATAATTCTACGTAGAGCTAACTCAAATAAATCAGACATCAATTCAAACCCTTCAAAATTCTACCAAATTTGTGTTGAATGCTCTTACCAACAAATTTCCACACTTCTGCTTACAAGAGGTTTTAAGAATTATACATACTTCATCACTATAGTAGTTCTTATTTGACTAGCATTATGCAATTGTACTAAGTTTAAACGTCCATGCAAGTTGCCTTTTAAAAAATGACAAAATAACATATCATTGCTAGTGCATTGTAAAGAACTTGTGAGAAAACAAACAAAAAAAATCTTCCATGGCCCTCCTAACAGGCCTGAGCCAAGTCTGAGCCATATGTTTTAATAAATTAACTAAGCAAACACACCTTCTATGAAAAGCTTCCAACAGCATAGTTAGATATCAAAAATGAAGCGGGCAAAGTGAAAAGGTCAACAGGGTTTCAGACCTTCAAAAATGCTTCTTTGATAAAAAAATTAAATATCCATGTACAAAGAAAACCATTCTAAAAGAACAATGAAACTGAAACATTCATAGCACAATGTTGCATCACAGCTGTTGGGAGTGAGAGTGAAGGGGGAGCACAAAGCAGGAAGCAGGAATGTGAATCGATAATTTCCAAAAGACTCCAAGAGCTTTTTTGTATAATACATATTTTTATATATTTTGATGCATATAAATTCAAAAAAATACATGTAGAATGGTGAATTAGTTGCAGAAAATTTGAAAACAAAGATCTTTGTAGTAGATTAATGATAATTGTTAAAGCATCAACCATTTAGTACACAAATAACATCAAAGATCTAGCAATTATAACTTATAGCATTGTCATCAAATGATCAACCATAACATCAACCTTCAAGTTTCAACAGATAACATTGTCATCAACAAATTGTAATCAACCATGAAATGAAATAGGGCATCGTGACCAAAGAGTTGAAATATGCAATCAACAGTTCAAACTTCAACTGTATTGTAATGTTTACAAAATCGTATCTAGATTCTAAACAGCAAAAGGCAAACAATTGTATTATCTACTAAGCTTTCTTAAGCCTCTTGCCACAAGCAATTTCTAATTTCTTCTCTTGTGGTCTAGTTCAAGGAGCATGAGGTACTGTTTTGGGAGAACGAGGAATCATTCCAGGAGCCAGAACGGTGGGGGGTGGGGGGGGGACTTCCCTGCAGTTAGGTATCAAATGCATGCTTTTCTGCCATTTGGCAAAACACAATGTATGATACCCTAAGTTTATTCCAGCAAAGTTCTCCCTCACAAAGCACAATCTAATTCGAGAGAAAGCTTTATCTAACTAGTTCTGCTCAATATGTCGAAGATCAAGAGAATATATGATTTAAAAACACTGATAAAAAGATTT
This sequence comes from Picea abies, assembly GCA_900067695.1. Taxonomy (NCBI): domain Eukaryota; kingdom Viridiplantae; phylum Streptophyta; class Pinopsida; order Pinales; family Pinaceae; genus Picea; species Picea abies. The sequence goes on from CBVK0102446557.1 coordinate 4,542, forward strand.
TACGATTTAAAAACATGAGTGATAAAAAAAGAGACCAGAAGGATACAAAAAGATAAGACCATAAGATAAATGATGATAACTAATAGAAGAAATAATAGTGTCTGGACTCTGACCAAACATAATAAGTACAACATCTACAAAGCTTAACAAGTATATGTAAAAATAAAACAAAAACTCTTTTCTCTATACACTACAATTGAATATGGAAATCATAATCTCACCTTCAGCTCTTCAAGCGAAAATCCCCTGCCCGCACGAATTTTCATGTTGTATTTTTGAGTTTGGCCATGTACAATTGGTCGAAGAGGACCAGATGTGGGGCGGGGAAAGATCTTCACAGCCTTTTTTTGACGAGCTGCACAAACATGGTCAAACGCTTGGATAAGAAGGAATTATTGATGTATAATGAACATGTTGGGCATGCAAAGTTCTCATCCTCAACAAGAAAATTAAAAAATTAGCATGGTTTATGGCATTACCAATGCGTCTCCTCTTCTTGCGGGCAGGCTGATTGAACCATGTTTTTACATAATTTTGCCAGTGCTTCTTAAAATGCCCATTGGGCACAACATTGTTGTGCTTCACCATCACTTACCTGAAAAACCAAACAGATGAAATCAAAATCTGTTTGCATTGAGTTAAAAAATATAAATTTCACAATAAATGAGCTTCAAATGATTCTGACAATGATTTTCCACGTGTTTAAATGTGTGTCAACACAAGAAGGGCAGCTAATCATGGGCCCATTCTATGGCTAATCTATAGTAACACACAACTGTATTGATGTAACATTAAAAAGAGCTTTTGTAATGGTCTAACATTAACTTCGATATTTAGTATTTGTTCTCTGAAAGAAGAAGACTTGAAACCATCAGTATCCTATTAATAAACACTATTACAAGAAATATTATTAGCATCTGATCCATTAACCAATAGTTGTGACTAAAACAGCGTGTTCTAATCTAGCCCTTCATGAACTCAAAAAAACTCCACCATGAAAAAATGCATCAAATGCACATGATGAAATGTGGCTTTATATTGCTGTAGGCATAAAGCCTATATGACATATTATAGAAAATCACATTGCTGATTATGAACAGAGAAAATTATAGGGGCAAAATGACCATTAAAATGTTGAGGGGGCATTTTTTTATTAACACAATAGTTTACATGGTTTAGCCCAAACAATATACAACATTTTTTATGTATTTATTAGCCAACCTAAAAAATAAAGCATAACAATGAAAAGGAATTTTCACCCTCGACACGTCCCACTGGAGCTTGAAATTCACCTGGGTTCTCCAATTCTCTGCAATGGAGGCTGAAATTCGCCAAGGGTTCTTCAATTTTTGAAATAGGGGGGCAGATTAACCTTGGGTTCTTCGTTTCTTTGTGATGGAGGGGAGAAACTCACCTTGGGTTCTTCAATTCTTTGCAACAGAAGGGCATATTAACCTTGGGTTCTTCCATTCTTTGCAAAGAGCACCAAATCCGATTGGGTTCTCCAAATCTTCACTAGCCCCAATTTCACCTCAAAATGTCAGAATCTGGGATTTGATGGTCACCAAAGCAACATTTGAAGGCCAAAATTGTGTCCTAAGATGGAGTTACTAGGGTAAATTCACCTTGGAATCTTTAATTCATTGCAACAGAAGGGCAGATTTGCCTTGGGTTCTTCCATTCTTTACAATAGAGTACCAAATTCGCCTTGGGTTATTCGAATCTTCACAATGGAGCCCCAATTTCACCTCAAAATGTCAGAATCAGGGATTTGATGGTCACCAAAGTAAAATGTTTGAAGGCCAAAATTTTGTCCTAATATGGAGTTACTGTCTGATATCTACATGGCCACATACCCACACCAGCACTCATTGGGTATGTTCCTTGCACTTAATACCAATGTTCCACCAAGTTTCCGGGGCGGGAGAGTGCCGGAGCAGGGAGATGCACATGGGGGACGTGTGGGAGCACCCCCAAATTTTAGGGAAATTCAAGGGGGATGGGCAGACGTTGGGGTCCCTAGCATAGGGGTCCCCATCTCTAAAATTATAAAAATAAAAATAATAATGATACAATCCCAACAATAACAAAAGCATGCTATAATAAGCTCCTAATGGCCCCAGATATAGTGCCAATGGCAGGTTCCAAAGTTGTGTGTGTAGATGATTGACTCCATGATATGTGATTACAAAGCCAAAGTAATTCCACAATACGAAAATCTACTACATTTGTGCATATGGTCAAACAAGACTCCTTTCTCATATAGACCTAATATGGCTACAATAAGAAGCAAGTATTATTTATTATGAAACCAAAACAAGAAGAAATGTTGCTTGTTGATATTTTCAAAGACAAGTTAATAGTTTCCTGGGGTTTGGCTGTGAATTTCTAAAGCAAATATGTTTTGAAGTTTATTCCAAGTAGGTATCAAGGATGTTGTTATCTCTAATGTAGAGGAATTAAAAGATGAATTATGTATAAACCTTCTACAAATTTGTAAAAGATCCTGTGAAAACTTTCTGACAATTGTATGTGGGAATAGTTGAACTTGCTGCAATGCCCCCTTTTACTTGATGAGAATATCATCAAGAAAGCCTACCTAATATTGCTCTGACCATAGAAGCAGAGTTCGGACATGATGATGAGAGTGGTCATCCCTTTGTGAGAAATTTGAAGCTTGTTCTTGTGCAGATAGTAGCAAAGAATTAGACCCTGTAGATTTGAAATGTACTGCTATGAAGGTGGGTATCCTTCGAAGGATCTTGGTTTTTGTTGTTAAGGCAGGACGCCTTTCTAAGCTAGGTGCCATCAAGTCATTTTTTAATTTTGACACGAAAGGAAGAGATAGGTGGTGTACCAATAGAACCTAGAAATCTCTTCATTGATTTGCAGAACACTGACCTGGAACTTGTAGCTTTAGACAAATCTACATTAATTAATAAAATTGTGTAATCTCAGATCAAAACTAAAAACAGTCCTGGAGAAGAGTCAAGACGCAAACTAAATTTCAAGACTTCTTAGGTTCATTGTAAGCAATGTTTTAAAACTCGTATTCGACCTCGAAATCGGTGGAGGGTTCGCTTAGACTAAGCTTAGAATTGGACCGGTTTGAATTTTATGACTCGAATTACTAAAAAATACATAAATATTAAAATTTTAATGAAAATATATATATTTTAAAGATTCCAAACCATTAAAGACAAAATGTGCAAAGTTTGCTCATGTATATACAATGTAAGGGTGGATATATCAAAATGGCACTCAGTGCAATACATATCTGAAACAAAATACATAATCAACGAGGCTCTAAATAGCCTCTAAAGTCCAAAAAACAACACGCTACGAGCTACTAGCCTCCTACATATCACTGATCAACATGATCTATCATCAAACTCATCACCACTGTCAGAAATGGGATCCTCAACATGAGCTAGTGCTTGCCATGCCTAGTGCTACTCCTAGTAGAAATCCAAATCCAAACAAATCCACCCTCAGTCATCAATATCAAGATCAAACTTTGTTGTGTAAGTCTCCTCTACCCATTCTGAGGTTGGATCAATATCATTCGACACAATGGGATCTGAATTAGGTGTTTTCTTCAAGAATTGGAGCAGCAATTTTCACATTCTGAAATTCCTATTTTTTGAGTTGGAACTGCTATTTTTGGCATATCTATTTTTAGCAGGTCTATATTTCACAGGTGGCATGTAGCAGAGGAGCAGGGTAACATTTGGCATCCTTTGATGGTTTAGAGGACTTGTTTTTTATTCGGTGCAATTCAGTTTGCTGTGATTTTGAAGACTACTAAATCTACAGAATTTTGGATGGGATGTGAAATTATATTTTCAGCGTATAAGGTCCAATGAGGTTGGAACCCCTCTCCCTTTCTATCCTTTTACTTTAAGAATTGTATATTATCATTCCAGGTTGCCCTGTGGCTCCAAAAACTCCAAATGTTCTCAAATGATCAATAAAGTGTGCTTTTAGGGTTTAGCGTAAGAAACTTTAGTTTAGGTAAAAAAATTATAAAAATTGTTTTTCACCCTGTTAACCCTTGGATTTTCTCCCTTGAAAATCCTAAGGGTTAGGAGCCAACATGATTTATTTGGCTGGCATTCAGATGTTTTTCCCAGAGATAGCTTGGTATGTGCCGAGGTTGGTTCCCATATGAGTACAAGTACAAGATTGGTTTAGTAGTGTTCCTTGTTTCAGAGACAAAAGTTTGCATAGATATTCATGGGCAAAGAGAGGTATATTTTTAGTATATTCCCTATTTTTGAGGAGACAGAGATCAGAGGTCTGCATGGCAGTATTGATCACGTATTCAGAGTCCTTGCAAGCTAACAATTCCAGTGAGCCTTTTCCAGACAACATGCAAGCAATTTACTATTTTTAGCAGGTGGAGTTCCAGGCCTCAGATGATTATTCTGAGCACATATTTGAATTCCCCACTGAAAATCATATCTGATGAGTATATTTTCATTGACATGCAACAAGACTCTATTTTTGGTGGTGTCTATTTTTAGACATACTATATTTGGCAGTGGTCTAGGACAAATTTGGACTTTTCCTATTTTTTAGGGTAGACTTCTATTTTTGGCATGTCTATTTTTAGCAGGGCTATATATAGCAAGTGTGGTTGCCATGCAGGGTGACAAGTGGCAAGACCAGATTCTGAAATTTGAAAGCTTCAGAGTGTGGCATATGGCACATCATTGAATGAGCATGTGGGGGTGCACTTTTTGAGTATATGCAGCGTATTTGATGAGAAGCAAGGCGTATGATGACTTGGCATTGCTAGTTGGCAAGTAGAGTTGACTAAGGGTGTACTTCCCCTTTCTTGCACTTAACTCCTCTTTATCCCTATTTTTTAGAACCATTATCCTTTTGTTTCCTATCGCATGCGCTCATTCCCTACTTTTTAGGGTGCATTAATCCATAAATCCTAACACATATCTTCTCGTCTTCCCTATTTTCTAGCATTAATGCACCTCACTTTTCCCTATTTTCTAGCATCCTTCTCTTCCCTATTTTCTAGCATTAATGTGCTTCCCTTTTCCCTATTTTTAGCATCCTTCTCTTCCCCATTTTCTAGGGCATAGCCTTAATGTTCCTCCCTTTTCCCTATTTTTAGCATCCTTCTCTTCCCCATTTTCTAGGGCATAGCCTTAATGTTCCTCCCTTTTCCCTATTTTCTAGCCTCCTTTTCCTAACTCCTATTCCTAGCGCATTAATTCCTAATCTTTAGCACATTAAACTCCATTAATGCATCGTCCATCTTTCCATGCACCCCTTTCACACGTGTTATTCTTTCCTTTACTCATGCACCCTATCTCATTCTCCTTCTCTCATGCATGCTACCTATCTCATGCGCCCTCTATTTTTACCCATGCACCTTCCTATTTTTTCCACACGTGCGCCCTCACTCTTCTATATATTGGAGAGTTCTCCTCATTGTTCAGGGTCGACTTTTCTCAGCAGCAGCAGTACTCTTTCTCTCTCACACATTATCCTTCTCTAGCTTCTAATCTTTGTCTAAGGAAAAATACTCTACCGGTTTTGTACTTGTGTTTAGTGGTGCAATCATCCCTTTGGCAAGAGCAATAAAAAAGTTTTGGTGTGCTTGTATCAAACTGTCGAATCTTGTCAGTATTGTGATTAACTTCTTATGCATTGTTAGTTGTTTTAACCTATTATTGTGGTGTTTCAGCCTTCTAATAGCACCTCTCTCCTCTTCTTTTCATTCATTAAAATACTTATGCTGCAGGGTTTTTGTCCAAATAAATTATAAACTGTGTTACTTACTCCTTCTGTAGTTTAACCACTAGCCAAAGGCAACTTTCTTGCTGCTGTTTTTTTTTTTGTTTTATTTATTGCAGATTTACGAGGTTTATATTAGCAGGAAGGACTTGGGGACAACCCCCCTGAGGTTGGCACGCACCAGCCCAAATGGAGAGGAGACTTGCCGGTGACACTTAGGGCATTTTCTCCTAGAATTAGCCTCTTTTACCCGCTGATTCTTACTTTATTTCAGATCTGATTCAGGGGTCAAAAAGTGTGCTAACACACCCCAAAATGGAACCCCAAACTGTGAGGAACCAGGTTATGGAGTCTGGACTCAACCAAGTAGGTATGGAATTGGCTGAGTTAAACCAGTTTGGTACTAAACCAACCAGTTCGTTCACCAAACTGGCCAGTTCAGTACCAGACCAGTCCTCAGAGCCAGTTTGGTGGCCGAGTCAGTGCCCTTGAGAGTCGAATCGGTGAACTTGGCCAAGTCTAGGTCCGAGTTGGCCAAGTTTTAAAACATTGATTGTAAGAGAGTGTCATCATGTTCAAAAGTGACTTCGCTGCAACACTGCAGAAATCCCTGGGAGTAATGATGTGCAAACAGGAGGTAATTTTAGCCCTTGAAGATGAAAACAGAGACTCTCTGTATGTAATTGTAAGTGTTCTGTTTGTTTTTGGTGATGAGTTTTAGAGAAAGGCTAATCCTCTGAATGAAATGGGACATGTCTTTGTGTTGCAAATTGTTCGTTAATGAAATGAGGGAATATAAGCTTTCTGCTGCAATATATCATAAGTATCCACACTAATGGAAGGGACAACATCGTCAAACCTCTCCTTCCGCTTCACTAAGTACTGCTTGCACATAGCATTACTTGTCCTGAATATCTTCCTTCAAAATCCACTCTATCTCTTAGAGTTTCTTCTTCGGCATTGCTTCCTCCAATCTATCTCAGCACTCTTTATTCATCATCTGCAACAAACTCCTTCCTTGTCTGAATAATATGTGATTTATTAACCAGTAGACTCTTCCCCCCACAAGTTGGATATGTTCATCAGGGTGATGGCTTCAAAGCTCTCAAACTCTTTTACAGGATGCAATGGGCAGACCTGAAGCCTGTTCATTTTGCAGTGCACTTGAGGCATGTTCCATCCTCACAGCATTAGAACAATGTAAGTAGATCGATCATCCAAATTGGATATGAATCAACCATATTCGTGTGTAGCAGTCTTGTTGACATGTATGCTAAATCTATAGGCATAGAGGGTGCCTGTAGTGTGTTCAATGAAATTCCTAAAGCAGATGTGGCAACATGGAATGCAATGATCAGTGGATATGCACAGCACAGGCATGAGAGAAGAGCTTTGGAACTCTTTAGATAAATGCAAGTGGCAAGAGTAAACTCGGATCACATGAAATTTTTCAGTATCCTCTTTGCATGCAGTCATGGAAGCCTAGTGGATGAAGGTTGGTACTGCTTTTGATGATATGAGCATAACACCAAACCAGAAAACTTTGTGTGCATGCTCAACCTCCTCTGTCGTGCTGGGCATCTAGAAGAGGCTGAAATCTTTATCAATAAAAAGCCCTTCTGTTGGGTATGTGTTATATTCTTTGCCTCGGGAAACGTGTCACATTTTTGTCTCATTTTTCGTGTTGCCTCTATTTTCGTGTCCATTGTTGGGCAGTTTTTCGGCACATTTTTCGTGTTGCCTCTATTTTCGTGTCCATTGTTGGGCGGTTTTTTAGCACATAGTTTTTGCCGATGGTTTTCTATTTCTGGTTAAGGAATTAGGGTTGTTGACTTTCTGGTTAAGGAATTAGGGTTGTTGACTAATCCAGGTCATTGGGTTAAGGTTTTGGATGCCGCTAGCTCCTATATGTATATTGTATTGTAAACAGTGTATCACTGTGAATGAATATAGAATATGCTGGTTTTCCCAGTTTGGGTTTCCAGGGGAAAAATCTATGTAATGTTTGTATTTGCCATTGTATATTTTCTATTCTTTTACTGAAAAACTGTTTGCAGTAAATATTGTACAAGGTTAAAATCTACACCTTCAAATTCCATGATATTATGTGGCAGACTTTTCCTTATTGCATGCAGAATGCATAGCTAGGAGAAGATGTAGAAGAACTTATACATGTACAAGATGCTGCAACATGCATACTGCTCTCAAAGTTATATGCGACAGCATGCCTATGGGATGAGGTAGAAAATGTGAGGAAAATGATGAATGATAGGGATTTCAAAGAGCTAGCAGAAATTAGTTGGTTGCAAGTAAGAGCACAGTGCACAGTTTTTTCAGGAGAATCCAGTGTTGGAGAGGCAGCTAGTAAGCTTAAGAAATTAGAGTATGTATCAGATATGAACCAAGTGAGTGTTACATCATGCTGAGAACGGACAAAAGAGCAGTTTCTATGCCAATACAGCAAGAAACTTCAGCCTTATTGGCTTATAATCCAATCATCTATATAAATTATGAAGCCTTTTTGTATGATACGATTGCCAGACTGCTATGAAGTTCATTTCCAAGAGTGTTGACTGTGAAATTATAGTTAAGAATGCCAGCAACTTCCATCCTTTGAAAGAGGGACTACACTTTTCAGGGGATTATTGGTGATTGGTGAAGAACTAAGTGTTTGTGGAGTTTAAGCACAACACAGGTGCAGGTATGCTATTGGTGGATTCATTCAGTGACAAAAATTCTTGTCATCCATTACCTTTGTAAACTTGAAGTTGGCTACTAAGGCATCTATTAATCAGTTTTGTCTAGCATCCTTTTACAGTTTTATCATCACAAAATTAAATAGTGCAAAAAAGGTAGTGGTTAGCAGCCTATGGTTTTAAAGTTTCTTCAACTAAATGCTCAAGTGTTTTCAGGTTTATCACCAAAACCATATGGGTTTCCAATCTAAGTTGTGAAGGATCATCTTCTTACCAGCTGCCTCATTAGTTACATGAACATATCGTTGAGGACTGACTCCCATTTCTATAATTAGAAGGTGAACCTGGATTCTTGTGGGATGTGAACAGGGATGGCAATTTATATAACAAAAAATATAAATTTTATAAATATCAACACTACATTCGAAGACTCGTGGTGATAGCACAGTTCTTTAAGTAGGGATGAATATCACGATTCTTCTTTAAGTAGGGATCAAAAGTGTTTCCTATCAATGAAGTAATTTCAGAGATTATTATATTAAAGAAGAAGAGAGAATTTGATCCAAAAATCTATCTACTCTGCCTAGGAATTTGATCCAAAAAGCATTCTATGGACATTCAATCGATCATTTCCATGGTGGTTGGGATGCATGGAATATAACTCAAGCTGTGAAAATATGATATTTACAGTCAAATAATTTTATATTTTGTTGCAAGATTT
>CBVK0102446566.1:0-23123 GCA_900067695.1 Picea abies
AGTGATCCTTTATATGCAGTTATTGTGCTAATGGTTTAATAAGTAAAAAAATGCTAAACTAGTTAACTGCTTAAGTGAAAAATCAACAAAAGAGTCCGAGTTTGACAACATTGCTTGTCATTGAAACTTGATGTCTACGCAGTCTACAACTATAACCATCTCTTCTGAGCTCTTTTATGACTCCATGAGAAAAATATTCACCAATGGTGTTTATTTGCACACATCTGAAACTTTGATCTGGTTTGCTGCTTGCTGTTGTTGGTGTCTCTGCTAATGGGCAATGTTGTCCTTTGGTCTTTGATATACATCAGAGTAAGATAAGATAAGATAATTTTATTAATGTCCAAGAAGTGATCACATGCATTTTCTAACTGCATTTTTCCTTGTCCTTTGGTCTTCAGGATATGTTGATTGATTTCCTGAAATCTCCTCAATGCCCTTTCACATGCTTTTTTTAAATATAAACCTTGGAAACATTGAAATACTTTTCCTCTATAAAACTGCCCTTAAAAATATATTAGATTGCCTTTTAGTTCTCTCTCCCTGCTCATTAGGATTACACAAGTGCCTTCGAGTTCAGTCTTTACACAATCACAGGCTCCATGTCCTGTCTACTCTAATTGAATATATATTTTACAAGATCATGCACATACATATATGAGAAAGAGAAAGTGGGAAGATTCTATTTTATTGATAAATACTAAAAATAAATGCATGATGCTTTATTTATATTTTTTCTTCATAGTAATTAAACTGACATCTTCTAACTGTTTGTTAACCAGTAACATTTAATGCTATAAACCGGTCACATGTCAAACCAGTTACATGTCATATTACACACAACATGCTTAAGTGTTGACTGTACTCTGATACAAATATTCCACCATGGTTGCTAGAATGAGCTTGATACATCTTCATTCCATGCTCATAAATTGCTTGTTCAAAATCTTGTAGGTTTTTCAAGGTTTGCTTGTTTGAATTGACCTACTTTGTGGTTCATTTTCTTATATCTATTATCCATGTCAAGAATTAGAATATACTCCACTTCCTTGCACTATTGGCCCACTTGCCTTAATAGTTTCTTCTGTGTGTTACTATATGTAGGTGCAAGCTTCTGGTTTTGTCTGCTTTGTCCTACATTTGGTTTTTCTTCCGTACAGTTACATTTCTGTCATCCAAGGTTCTAGCTTGCCTTCCCAAACATATTATTGTCCTGTGATTGTATGTTGTAGTCTCAAACTTTGCTGAAGGGGCAGATCAGGTCATATAACTGTTTGAAACTCTTTGCTGTTTTCCCTTCCAACACTGTAATGTATCACTATTGCTTTTCAAAGGGTCAATGCATGCGAATGATGGCTAATGCATGACCAAGTGCATGGATTAGATTAAACACCGAGTACTTAAGGTTTTTGATCTCAGAAATTTATTGGATAATGAAATAACTTGATGAATGCTTAATCTTTCTGCTTTTACTTTCATCATACTTAGTGTTGCTATCTAGAAAAGTTCAGTCATGGAAAATGTGAAAAAGGAATTGCAGCCACTTTAAAATTGGAAAATTTTGGCTGATATGTTGTCAGATATTTACTTTGTATCACTTGGGATTTGTTTTTATCATGGATCCTATTTACATCCTGATAAAAGGAATCATTGTGCCCTTGCGCACTTTTTTCATTTAATATTTGCTACTCAAGACAATGCTACCTTTGATTCGGGCCATGAAGTGATTGGCCTAATAAAGGCATTTTACATAATCTCTGCAAGGTTGGAGGTTGTGCAGAAAACTGAGTAGAAAAGGTAGCATGCCCTATTTTCCTTTAACTGTTCCTCAGCTGATTGTGGATGACAGCACATGAACAAAGATATGATTTTGAGTCTTGACTAAATCTAGACATGTTTGTGTCTCAAGTGATATGGCAAGGAGGAAAGATTATGGAGTGTTGGAAACCTACGTTGCATCTATAAGAATATTCATCCAAGTATCTTTTAAATGAATCAGTAATATTAAAGTCATCTTTTGTCCTCTCTCTCTCTCTCTCAGTTCTGGCTTGGAGAAAGAATTATCGGGGCTAAATTAAATAGCATAGTACATTATAACATTATTCCGTGGACCTTTACCTTGGAGGAGTCGCTATATCTATGAGAGCCATTGGTTCAATTGCTTTGTATTTGGATTTGCATTTGTTCTCTGTTGTGGGAGCTTTGGTATAGGAGGGCCATGAAGTTTGGTTAAAGTGGAGTAGAGTTGCAAAATGTAAAACTATCATATGTAGATCGTCAGTTACTTCCAGGCCAGATTCATGTATACTTCTAGATTAAGGGCCTTGGAGTGGAAGCATGGTGCATGGAATACTAGTGTGACTCAGTTTATGTTCAGAGTTTTGCTTGTTATGCATTTGTGTGTGTATATTGTTAGATGTCTAGCTCTATCCGGTTGAGTAGCTAATATCTGAGTTGCTTATACTCTATAGTAGGGAAAATACATGGAGCTTCTCAATCTTCTATGCAGTAATTGTGGTAATAATACTCCCGCTCCTATGTCTATGATGGAAGTCTTTGCAGGCATCGGACAATGATTGAGAAAGTTTGTTTTCTTGATGGTTGTTGATCTGTTTGATTATTGTATGTTTGACTATTGTGCATTGTCCTTGTTATGAGCTTGTTTGAAGCCTAATATGAATATTTATATGATGCTACGAGTCTTTCATATCATATATGTGAGAAGCTTTTTGACAACATTCCAATGGTAGACAGTTAATGCAGAGAGCTTCATTCTCTTCTATCACAAATCCATTTGACAGTAGCAGCTTATATCATGCTGTCTTTTACTGTAACTGCATACAATAGTTATTCATGATCTGTGCTGTGTGCATCATGTGTGAACATCCTGTCCCGTTCTTAGGAATGTATGTCAAATGGAGTAGCCATTAAGGAATCTGTATACATCTTTAAATTCATTGTTCAGTGTAAATCTGCACATGAACTTGTTAATGACTTATGTGTTTTCTGCGATCAAAATTGATTTTAAATACCGAGTTGTCTATTATATATAAACAATTCCAATGTACTTAAGTTCTCTATTCTGCCAAATATAATTGACTGTCCTTTCAATGCAACTTGTGACAATGATGTGAAGGATGCACACAAATTGTATGCATTTTGACTTTGTTAGATAGTTCGACTGAATAAATTATAGTGTAAATTAACCTATTCATTATTAAGAACTGAATTAATATAAGAAATCAAGTTGAACATCTTTATAGTGAAATGCTTGCAATGTTGCATTGTTTTCAAGGTTTTTTTGAATGTTTTCTGTCATTTTGTCTTTCTTCTGGATGTCAAGAATCATTTGATCAACACAAGACTTATGGTCTTATGTGCTTCGAATTCCTTGTTTTGACAGGGTATGAAAAATATTGCACTGGAGGAGCTACTCACAAGCAGCGTGACTGTACGGTGTACCTGTTTTATAGTATATTGTTTAATTACTCCCATTTTAGAAGAATATGTTTATAGATGGTTCTTGCTAACTTCATTAGCCTTGTATATGGAATGGCCTCTAGCAGTGATTGTGAGTTCATGTATATTCACAATTGGTCATTTCTCAATAGAAAATGCTATCCAGATTTTCTTTATTGGTTGTGTTCTAGGATCTGCTTACACGTGGAGTGGAAACTTAACATCATCTTTCATGATTCATTGTGTATACAATTTTTTCATACTAATGGCAACAATTTGAATTGAAGCTAGAATAACATATCATTTATTTTGATTTTAGTATTAGCATGATCTCTCAATATATAAATTGTAGAGTATGCAGCCATGTCCTTTGCAAGAGAGAGAATCGAACTTAAACAATCATTGTCCTTTGTATATAGATGACGCAAACTAAAAATGGAGATTTAATTCACCCGAGAAAAATATGTTCTTTATAGCCTTAGCCAAAAGATAGTCTTTTCCCTTGTCCAACCATAATGACTTCGAAGTCCTAGATTTCAATTGGATTTATACAAGGTGGTTTGTTAGATAGAATGAATGGTTCTAATGTCTATCAATCATTGTTGTGCATAAAATTCATTCTATTGAGGTTTATGTCCAGAGTGGGGAAAGTAGTATCATTCTTGTAGTCCTCTACTACTTTCCAAGCATGGATCACAGTCTAATAAAGTATAAGAGTCATTCCTCCTGTTGTGATGAAAAGGATTACTCGACCACAGTTTGATAGACCTGGACCACATGAGGTGCACAAGTGTTAGTGAAGTCCTTTTCTCATAGGCATTATCCAATGGTTTTCCACTATCTTGCTTGATTATCCACGTAATTTTGGTCGGTGGCCCAAGAGTTTGTTCATGCCTTCAACAGGATTCACTCCATACAATTGTTTGGAACTTGGAAGGTTAACTGTCATAAATTGTTGAGCTAGTCATCATTCAATTTCTAATCAATTGTGAAGATTAATAGATCACCTACTTTTTTTCTTTTACTGACCAATATTTGATGATCAAAGTAATCTATGCATAAGGGCACACATATGAATTCCAATTCCATCAGCAGCCCATTCTAAAAATAGAAGAGAAATTTTAATCTTCTCACTAGCAAATGCGAATCCAATTGAATAATCCAATGAATTATGGATTGGCTTGTGATTATTTGGTAATAAAACAAGTCGACACGGTCTATGGAAAAGTCATCCAGACTAAGAACAAGTCGTCCAGAGGGAAATGGAAGTTGACCACTTGTTGATATGGTCCTGATAAAGGAATAAAGCGACCAAATTAGTGAGAAAACTACCCAAGGAGCAAGAGGAAACTCACACAAAGCGTGTACGACCTATATGACCAATGTATGGCTTGAAGGGACACCCACAGTTCTTAATCGACCTATGGATGCTTTGTATGGAAAAATCAAACAATTAGATCTTTATTTACAAGTTTAACAAAGTGGAGTTCATGCATCAAATGGATGGAAAATGCCCACGTCCTTCCTCCAATGCCAAATGGTCTATGAATGATGAATTGCTAAATCAACAAGCCTGATAATAAAAACTCAACCCAAAATTTGCAACATCCTTGTTATTATATCCATTGATATCAAGGGATCCATTAAATGGATGGAGGTCATCATAGAGCTAGCTTTCACAAAAATGAATGGAAAGAGAATTTTCGAGTGTTTCTAATAGAAATATTGTAGATAGTTCTTCATTTCAATAAGGAATTCAACTACAGGGATCACATTGAACATAGCTAAGAACACCAATAACCCATGCTCCTTATTTAACAGAACCATAGAGACATTCATCATTGTAAACTAGTAACAAATCTAAGAGAAGCATTTCACACACATGAAAGTTCACAACACAAAGAATTACAAGCACAAGACACAATGTTTACCCTAGAAACTCAAATGTGAAAATCATCTTTGAATGGTGGCTCAATTATCATTTCAACAATCTCTAGTACAATGTAGCTCTTGCCTCTCTATGCCTCTTCCTCTCTTGGCCAAAAAATATCCCTTTGAGAGTGAAAACAAATGGAAGAAATAGGGAGAGCTGGGGGTAAGGGGAAGGCCAATAAGCATAACCCTTCATTTCCCATTCCTCAACCTTCTCTCCTATTCTATTTTTCTTGTTTCATTTAATTCTCTCTTTTTTTTTTTTTTTTTTTTTTTTTTTTGTCTTATTCGCTTCTTACATTTGTGTTGATTTCCATAGTTTTCTAACCTTCATGGCCAATAAGCATAACCCTTCATTTCCCATTCCTCAACCTTCTCTCCTATTCTATTTTTCTTGTTTCATTTAATTCTCTCTTTTTTTTTTTTTTTTTTTTTTTTTTTTGTCTTATTCGCTTCTTACATTTGTGTTGATTTCCATAGTTTTCTAACCTTCATAAATTGTTGAATTGGCTTGCATATACCGATTCTTACAACCATTCATTGGTTTAGATCCATTTCTGATCAATACATGCCAACGGTCAAAACTAGGGTATAACTTTCCCCTCCCTCTTGGAATAGCATTGTCCTTAGTGCTACTCAAAATTTATAACAAAAATGGGTACTCTTTCATGCCATCCTCCAGCTCCCAGGTAGCCTCATTAGGACCAAAGTGCTTCCATTGCACCTTTACCTGTCTGATGGCTTGGTTATGGAGAAATGTTACTTTCATGTTGATGATGCACAATGGCTCTGTTTGGAACTCTCCCTCTGATTCCAACTAGATTACATCCCAATCAATCACATGGTTAGGATCATGTACATATTTATTAAGCAAACATCCCAATCAATCACATGGTTAGGATCATGTACATATTTATTAAGCAAAGAGACATATAAAACATTATGGGATTTGGTGTTAGTAGGCTATGAAATTTTGTATGCAACTTGCCTTATCCTATCAAGCACTTCAAATGGGCCACAATATAGTGGTTCCAACTTGGCACAACTTCCAAGCTTCAAGGAACTCTTTCTTGGCCTCACTTGGAGGTAAACATGATCCCCAACTTGAAATTCCTTATGAACTCTACTTTTATCCACATAGCTTTTTTCTTGTCTTGGGATGCCTTCAAGCTTGATTTTAGCAACTTCCTACTCCATTTCCTTAAACATTTCTAGCCCAACAATTATGTTTATTGGATTGTCCTATCTCACTAGTGTCTTGCATCTTCTACCATATAAAGACTCAAATGGACTCATTTTCAATGATGCTTGATGCCCATTGTTATGTGCAAACTCTACCAGGTGTAGATAATCTTCCCACTTGGATGATTTGTCCATCACATGCATGCAAATCATTTCCTCAATCACTTGATTTACTCTTTCACTCTGTCCATTTGTCTTTGGATGATAAATAGAGATAAAATTTAGTTGGGTGCCCAAATCTGCAAAAGGTCTCTTTTAGAAGTTTGATATAAACTTCATATCCCTGTCAGATACAATTGCTTTAGGCAACCCATGCAATTTGAATATTTCTCTCATAAATATTCTTACAATATCATTAGTCTTATGAGTGGATTTAATGGGAATAAAATGTGTTGCTTTGGATAGTTTATCCGCCACAACCATAATTGAATCATGCTATCTTGATGTAGTTGGAAACCTAGTAAATAAAATCCATGGTTACTACTTTCCATTTCCATTATGGAATTAGCAAAGGCTGCAATAAAATTTTTGGGCATTGATGTTCAACATTAACTCGTTGACATTTCATACATTTGGCATTGTATTCAACATCTTTTTTCATCCCTAGCCAAGAGTATTGTTTTCTTGTCGTAGCATTCATTTTTTGGTAGCTTTGATGTCTAGAATATGGCATTTTATGGATTTCATCCATGATATTTCTTCTCAAATTTCAGAGTTAAGAATATACATTCTATATTTATAAATAAGGAGTTCATCATCATCCCACTGATAGCCTTCGTATCTCTTTTCTAATTTCTTTTGATGCAATCAATTTTTCAATTGAATATAATGTTCATCTTCAACAAGGGAATCAATAACTCTCTTCTTCAAATTTGATTGGAAAATGTTAACAACTACCACATGCATTACACACATTTTCTTATTGAGTGCATCAACCACTTTGTTTTCTTTCTCTTTTAGGTGTTTGATCTCAAAATCAAATTCACACATAAATTCCACCTATCTTGCTTGCTTGGCATTTAAGCTTGGTTTCTCAAACAAATATTTTAGATCATGGTGATTAGTTCTAAGCTCAAATATCTTGCCCATCAAACATTGCAACCACCACATTTTCAAAGCATGCATTATTGCAGCGAGTTCCAAGTCATGGCTAACCTATTTTTTCTCATTTTCTTTTAACTTTTGTGACTCATACATAGCACATGATTATCTTACATAAGAACTCCACTGAGTCCTCCTCTACAAGCATCTGTGCACGCAACAAAATCCCTTTTTGGATCCGCAATCTTCAAAATTGGAGCACTCAAACAAGAATCTTTTTCAATAGTTGAAAGCTTTCCTCACATTTTTGTGTCCATTTAAACTTAGTCCTCTTCTTTTGCAAACAAGTAATTGGGTGTGCAAACTTGGAAAATCCCTCGATTAACCGTCTGTAATAAACAACAAGATGCACAAAAGATATTACATCTATTATATTCTTTGGATTTGGCCAATTCAATATGGCCTCAATCTTTTATAGATCTACTGATATTCCCTCTTCTGAAATAATGTGACCCAAATAATGAATTTGCTTCTTGTAGAAATCACATTTTCTTAGTTTTTCATATATCTTATACTCTCTTAGCACTTGCAAAACCATGTTCAAATGTTCCTCGTGCGTTTCTTTATTCTTAGAATAGATAAAAATATCATCCAGTGAAACAAGCACAAATTTATCCAAGTACTTGTTGAAAACACTATTCATGAGACACATGAATGTAGCTAGTGCATTGGTAAGACAAAATGGTACCACCACAAATTCACAATGACCATACCTTGTTCTAAAGATTTTCTTCCTCAATTCTAACTTGATGATAACCAAACCTCAAATCAATCTTTGAAAAGACTGTTGCCCCTCTCATTTGGTCAAATAAATTGTCAATTTGAGGTAATGGATATTTGTTCTTCACTATAACTTTGTTTAGCCACTTGTAATAAATACTTATACTGAGAGTTCCATCTTTCTTTTTCACAAATAAGACATGCACTCCCAATGGAAATATAGTTGGCTGGATGTATTTCTTTTCCAACAACTCTTGTAACTCCATTTTCAACTCCAATAATTTTGGGGTACTCATTCTATAAGGAGTCTTGGACATTGGTGCAGCTCCAGGTACAAGATCGATTGTGAAATCAATATCCATTTTTGGAGGAAGTCTTGGTAATTCATCAGGGAACACATCATTGAAATCTTGTAAGACATGATAGTATTCAAACTTGACTCCTTTATCTTTTCCAGAATCTAATATATGGGCTGCATACAATTGACATCATTTTCTAAAACATTTCGTCAGTTGCAAGGCTCAAATATACCTAATAGAAACTACCTTTGGTATGCCCCTTACTATCCTTAAACCTCCATATTCATCAAGGCAATCAAAAGTATTGCTATAACACTGAAGTTTAACTTTATGTGCTTCCAACCAATCCATTTCAATGAGTAAAACATAAGAAACTAGTGGCAACATATTTATATTTTCCCATGTGAAGAGTCCATTCATATTTAGTGGATGTCTCTCCACCACTTTGCTAACTTTTCTCTTGGTTCCAGTGGCTAGCTAGACCAACCATGACTTACTATGCATGCACTTCTTAAGAGCACAAATTTCAACCATCTTAGGAGTAACATAATTGTGACTAGATCTAGGATCAATGAAAATGGAAATAGATTGATTAGCAATCTTACCTTCAACCTCAACCACAACTGATTGGTCATATATTTGGCAGTCTTGTAGTGAAACATAGATCCTAGGAATAGTCCTTGCTACATCCTCAATACTTTTAGCCTCTTGAATGTTGTGAACATTCTTGACACTCCCATTTTGATGTGGATAATTTCTAAGAGAATAATCTTCTCCACATCCTCAACATTAAATAGGCTCCCTTGGATTTTCTCCTACTAACTTAGTTGGCTTATTCTCACCTTGTGTTGGTTTCTTCTGTTGATTTGTATAATGGGGAGGCTTGAACCCTTTCCTTCTCTAATCAAGCTTCTCCCTCTTCTTTTCCTTCCATGTATTATGGAATTCTAGCTTGTTTTTGTTCTGATCATAATAGTAGTTACCTTTCTAATAGTCTAATGTAGAGTTTTGGGTTCATCAAACTCAATTATGTCTTCGTAACCCTAAGGTAATCCACTTAGAAAATGTTGGATCTTTACCTTCTCATCTCTAATGTACTTAACAAACGTAAAAAACTCCAAGAATTTGTTTGCATATTCATCCATGTTCATTTGCCCCAACTTTAACTCATGGAACTCTTTGATTTTACCATCATAATATATGTTAGAGAGATACTTTTGCTTCAATTACTTCTTGAACTACTTCCAACAATCTCTCTCATTGATTTTCTTAACTTGCTTAAGATGTTCCCACTAGATTAATGCCTTGCCATTTAAACTGAATATGGCCACTTAGGTCTTCATGTTCCTAGAGTAATTATGGACTTCAAAATCCTTTCTCAGTCCATGAATCCAAGCCTCAACGTCTTGTCTAGATTTTACTTCATCATCAAATGTAGGGGGTTTTTCCTTTTGAAATTCTCCATGCGAATTGTATCTAAAAGTCTCTTTTCTATTCTTCCTATGACAATAAGATCTTGAATTGTTTAATGATTTCTCAGAGGCATATGACTCTCTAGAAGAGAATTATGACATGGTATATATGTCCCATCTCCGGAAGTTCTTCATGTGCTATGGGACCTATTGTGAGGATGACTCCTGGAGCTATTTCCACTCCTACTAGTATTGTTTGAATTTTCTCCATGATGCATTTTTCTCTGTAGTATGTCAGACTTTGGAGCATGGCCACATTCAATTAGTTATGTTCCTCTCGAGCTTTAATTAGCCATTCATTATTTTCTCTCAGTTGCTTTGTAACTCCACTCTTATACTTCTTATAGTATTTGCAATATTAGGAGTCACTTGATTCCTACGTCCATTAGATTCAATCTTTGCATTTCCAACATGTATATTTTCACCCGTTGCATCTATTTCAAATTCATAAAGGTTTTGTGCATTGTCCATGATGATGGTTTTCTTGGCCCAACCAAGACCAAGGCTTGTTAATTCAACTATCTTGAATTCTGGCCTTTAATTGTCTCTGATACAATATTGTATTTGCAAGTGTTCATACAATCACACATCTTAGATACATTTTATCTTCAAAATTGTAGAGAATTGTTTTTTCATGCATTTTTTTTTTTGTAAATAAAAAGAGATTGTATTACCTTATGCCATCAAAGAAACACTTGTCAAAAGATTACATCAAGACTCGCCACCTGTTCTTCCATAGGTGTGGAAACTAGAACACATGGCTAAAACTAGGAGGTGCCACATTTCTAAAACATAACATGTGGCACTGTGCATAGACTAGAAAGCGACACATGTCTAAAAACCGTTATAGCTTGCCACCTGTTCTTCCATATGCATGGAAACCAGAACAGGCGGTCGACATTGTTCATTGACCAGCTAGTGCACTAGAGTTTCATGGCAGCAAAAAACAAAATAGCTAAGACCAAAAATTTAACAGTAGAAAATTTAAACATGAGGCGAACCTGGGCTTTCTTCCTGGCGGACCGTGAAGGCATAAGAATGGCAGCATGTCAGGCAACGGCTCTTTGCGAGCTCGCTTGATAAGGAATCAAATAGAAGATCCATGCGCTTGCTGAGGAGGCTCTGACTATGCATATGCTCAGCCAGGTCCCTCCTCATCTCGAAAATGAGGGCCAAGTGTTCCTCCGTGAGACTGCACGATCTGGGTGAGGCGTGGCTGTCCAGGGCCTGTTGCATTGGCGCTTTGGGTGAGATGTGTTTTTGTTCTGCGTTCCATAATTCGCCCCATTCAATCTCTGGGTCTGCCGCGTTGGGGTCGACGGAGTTCTTGCAACAATCCACCAATAGAGGAGGAAGCTCCTCCACTACCAGACAACCTATCATGACCAGCTCCCGAAAATTCAAGGATATTTCTACTTGTGTCATTTGTTCACCACCAACTTCTTGCAAGTGATGAGGAATCTCCGCCCAGTGAGGAGGAATCTCCTCCTCCCTTGCAAGTGATGAGGAATCTCCGCCCAGTGAGGAGGAATCTCCTCCTCCACTATGCATCCTCCATAATTGGATGCTGGGATAGGCGAGTGAGGCTCTGCATGGGCTTCCATGTCCTAGTTTTGATCATAATGGGGAGAATGGGCTGGGATGCTTCCTGGAAAGGAAGAGAGAGCTGCAGGTCCAATGCGTTGGTG
Source organism: Picea abies (assembly GCA_900067695.1). NCBI lineage: Eukaryota > Viridiplantae > Streptophyta > Pinopsida > Pinales > Pinaceae > Picea > Picea abies. Next base: position 11,914 of record CBVK0102446566.1, read on the forward strand.
CTGGCCTCTTGATTGTAGTAGGCCGACCCACGCTTGGGCTTGCCTCTCTCACGGGGCATGACAAAACTAAGCCTGTGGGGAGAAGAATTCACAGTGGAGAGGCCAACAATGCTTGGGAGGAATAGAATGAAAAATACAGAGGCCTGGGAGATCTAAAGTTTGACAACCAGGGGAGAATGAGAGACTGAGGGTGAAAATCGGTGATAAGGGCAGCAGCGGGGAAATCCCTGTGTGATGACGAGTGAGGTGATGGCTATGGAGGCCATGAATGTCGAAGTGCTGCGGGCAAGAGGCATCATACTAGTACCAATAAACTAGACTTGAAGCGCCATTAGAGATGTTGGATTGTCTCGATGCTCTATGCTCTGTTCAGAGTAAATGCAAGGCATGTCAAATGAGTTGAGTAGGGTGCTAGGGATGAGGGGCTTTAATTTCCCTTACTGCCAACGCTCCATGTGACATGCAGTCACTAGGTGGCACCCCATTCAGGGGTTTTTTTCATGCATTGTAGAAACTAATTATATTCACAAATTTTGTCAAATCAAGGCTATAAGCTCTTTTCTTCTCAATTCATGGGGGATTTGAAAGTATTTCTTTAGAATATAATCCTTCAATCCTATTCTTTTATGGATTAGCTTTCTAGTGGCTACATTCATGCTCAATTATGAGGTTTGAGAAAAGAATATAGTACCTAAAAGTTTCCATTTATGCCCAACTTCTACACCTTTTTTGCTAGTGCAATCAATGTCGGAGACCAAGTTCCCTACTCGTAGAGGACAAACAAGAAATAACTAGAGAAACTTTATATTGGGTATAGATAGAATTTATGATTGTGATCATGTATCACCCTTCATTTTAGTGATCTGATGCTCTAGTCACTTTTGGCATCAATTTGTAATTGTTAGCTTCACACTTTTCACATTTTTACCAGACTTGAAAATTTAACAGAAGCTTTCTATCTTTCAAACAGTGAGGATCCATAGAATTTGCACTAGGACAAAGTTGTCAAGATTGTTGAGATTATCAAATGTCCCAGAGAAAATTTTAAGGATCCATACCTAACTTAAAGCGTAAAAATCTTGGTGAATACTATTAATTCTTAAAATGTTGAGCATACAATGTTTGATAATAGTTTTGTAAATATATTCAAATTTTCAAGGATTTTATATAGTTTTTAGAAAAAATTGGTGATTTTTAGAGTAATTTTTTTTTATCCTATAGAATTTGGGCAAATTATTTTAGAAAAAAATGGAAATTGGTGAATTATTTTTTGGAAAAAAAAACATGCAAAATTAGCCCATGGGTGAAATTTAGCCCCTAAAATTTTTCATGATGTCAATATGGAATTTTTTTCCACAATTGCCATTTTCGGGTCACTTTTCCTCCATTTATAGTTTCAAAAGCTACTATAAAGTGCCCCAGAATAGTGGATTTTCCCTATTTTTCCATCTCTACATCAATTCCCTTGGAATTTGCCCAAATGCTCAACAATATTTTCTCATGCCCGCTCCCATCACATACAATTAAAATTTCATTGCTAATAGAGCTATTGACAATGAGTATGCTCATGCTCTCTAAAAACTAATATTTTGAAATTTATGAGATTTTGGAGTAGAATTGCAATATGATCCATCACTGACATTTTTGTAGCCTATGCCACAATGGAATTACTATCAAAATTTTACTTTCATTGAAGTTTGTTTGCTCAAGTTATGGCTAATTTTTTTTTCCACTGATATGACGTCTTTGTTAACGTGGCATGACACGTAGTTGTATTGACATAACACTGGTATACACTAGTTATGCCATGTTATTGTGGCTTCCCTCCACGTTACCTTCTTTCATGTTGTCATGGCCCTTGGAGAATCTTCCACAAGAATATTCATGGAGGTTGCATTGTAATATTTTACACCAACGAAAAGGAATCCCGTGAAGCAATCTCAATCATTGATCTACTTCCCTCATTAAATCCTGACCATTTGTGGTAATTGCCTCTCTCTCCTCAATACCTTTTCCCCAAATGCTATGATGAGATCTGGACTATAGATCTATTTCACTGATTAATTTTGAGTTGTTCATGGCCTTTTCCTTGTTGGGTCCTCTCTTTTTACAAAATGTCACGGGTCTATCTCCACCATAGACCTCCTTCCCCAATTAAATATGATTCATTCTTGGCATTTGTAAAATCACGAATCCCCACCAAATTTGAATCATGTGAGAGCCTATTAACCATCAATCTAATTCACCAATGGAATCTTGGTCGTTCATGGCATCATATCCCGTTCCCCGCCCCCTCTTTCCTAGATTTTTTGTGATGACTTGTCAACCATCGATTTAGTGGGAAGATCTAGTCTCAGTCATTCACAATATTCCATTGTCCTATTTCCTTCAACATCCCCAAACACCACGACACATTGTTATTCATTGATCCTATCTACCCGGTTTAATCTAGGCCATCCATGGTATTGTTGCCAAATAGAACTATGACCTCATTATTGGCATTTCAAGCCTTTGTTAGTTAACATAATTGGGCATTTTGTAGACTTCACAAATTGCTCATTCTACCATGAAGTCAAATTCTGCAACTTCATGATTCACATCGATGACACCTCCATAACCTATACAAATATTCTAACAATGATCTCATCTAAGAATTTAAGCCATTAATCTAACAAAGGAAGGCTTCAACCATTATTTTTTTCTCCAACTATTCTCATTGGAACATTCCATCAAATGCTTAACATGAAACTTTTAAAGTCTTCCCGTAGAGTCTAATTTCCCCCCTATAGCCCCAGGGTTGTAACTTAATACTTTGATACCACAATGTAATGTTTGTATCTAGTGAGGGCCCAACCTTAGGATGGGTAGCTACAACCACATGAATTCCAAATTCCAACCCATAGAGGCCAAATATTCATAATAACAACTAATTAAGCCTCCTTCTTTCCCTACACGACGCTCTTCCGATCTCTTAGGATGGGTAGCTACAACCACATGAATTCCAAATTCCAACCCATAGAGGCCAAATATTCATAATAACAACTAATTAAGCCTCCTGGGAAATGCCAAAACTTGATATAATGCATGTGCATGTGTGAATAACTCAAATGTAGCATAATTAACAACATAATCACACACAACATGCATAACACAATGATTTTCATAACATAAAATAAACATAAATTTTACATATTCATAGACAATGATAATGCACTGATATTTTAACTAAAGAAGGTTTAAGAATCTAGTTCTGTAAGAGCAATTTGGGCCACCCAACCATAGGTATCTGCTATACATACCACCCCCAAGCTAGGCTATGAGGCCACCAGGGTGAAGGAAACAATTGTAGGCTTCTCTCTCTCTCTCTCTCTCTCTCTCTCTCTCAAGCCAACCCATTTAATCTCATGCTTATCCAATTAACTCACCATAAGTCATTACATACATCTCATCTAGCTATCAACAACTAAGGAACTCTCTTCCACTGCTCCACACAACACAACGAAGGCATACCCTTTCTCTTCTTAATATTCCTTTAGAGCATCGTTCCCTTAAAACACTCTTCAATGTGTGTAACACAATGAAGGCATACCCTTTCTCTTCTTAATATTCCTTTAGAGTATCGTTCCCTTAAAACACTCTTCAATGTGTGTAGAAAGAGCCCATTCTATTGTATGCTTTCAAAGATTTACCTACCAGATCAATTCTTGGCTCTTAAACATTCAAAGAGTACAAATTGTGCAATGGGTGAAGGTTTCCTCACTTTCCTAGCCTTTATTCTCATTTATAACCATCAATCTTTCACCTCAAGCCCCTAGTCTTCTCTGAATGTTTGTGGGTTACAATCAATTTCTATATTTTTCATGGGTAGTTAAAAAGAACTGCATGAACATCATGGTCAACATGAAAGTAACCCCATAGGAGAGTGTGGAATGACTTATTTAGTCATTGGAAGGAAAGTATTGGTGAAAAAATGGATAACATTACTTATGACTTCAGGATTGTAGGACTCTTACAATTCCCATAGTGATGATACTCAACCCCATGTTTCCAACTTTCCATGACTACATGAGAGGACTTCTCCACCAACTTCTTGTATGCAATCAATAATTGATTTTAATATGCCAAATAAGGTAGATGGATTCATTTAAGACATGTGGTGAAAAATAGATGAGCTCTAAGGTTGATAGTTGGCAACATAGCATTTAATTTCCCATAGGCCCCATTTCGTCTTCACCTCTAGTGGAATAATAGTCCTTTTTATTCTCTACACAACCATCTTGGACCATTATACTAGATTCCAACATTAATATTTACATAGTTTGATTATAGCATGGAAAGTCGAACTCATGGTCCATGTATGCATATTTACATAAAACATGCCCAACCATTCACTAGTCAGGCCTTGGCCTTGAGCTCCACACCGGGAATCCATATTTGCATATTTACAACATTTACATTTTTGAGTTAATCAATAGTAAAAAATGTGGTATTACATTATTTGGAAGCGAGGTGGGAGTTGACTATAGGAACATCATGATTAATCTTCCCTTTACCTTAGAGGTAGTCGAAAAATTGATTGTAAATAAATCTTAAACCAACATATGGACAGATGGAGACATCTTTGTAAGTGTTGATGGCTTACAATTATACCCAACTTTGAATGAATCCAAGTATATTTCAACTACAAGAAATGAAAATATATTAGAGATATTATGAGATAAATCCCCTACATATTCCTCCTTTAAAGAATCTATTCCTAGGATAAGAAGGTTGAACCTTTTAGTCTAACTCTTTGGATTTTATCCAATGTCTATCATGTTACCATTGCCACTTAGAAAACCTTCATTGAATATTGACAATAACATGAGGGGTGACTAGGTACACTTTAGGAACCGTATCATGTGATGGAAGACAATTTTTTTTTGTTTCCATCTAATAGTCATTCTAACTTGATTGAGGATTGGGATAAATTTCTAACAGGGAATTCTTCTTGAGAAATAATTATTAGGAGCTTAGATGATGTGGGGGGATCCTTAATTCCCCTAGAGGACTTGTTTCTGCACTTAGAGCCACCTGTTTTAGTGAACAATCCCTAATCATGTGGCATATGAGATTGCAATAAAAACAATAGAAAGGGAATTTCTCATTGTCCAAGAGCTGAATTCATTCCACTTCACCACAATCCAAAGTGATTTAAAATGGTAATCGACTTTTGATAAACATTTGTACCAAGATTCACATAATAACATCATGCATTTGTGAAAGAGAATCAATTGATGAAACTTGGAGAGCCCCCAAGGAATTTCCAATGGCTTAAAGTATTTAGGCATTCTAGAAATCCAAGTGTATTCCTAGAATCCTCACCCATAACAAATGCATATATATCCCAGGGGATTTTGAGTTAAATTTGTCATACCATGGAGATAGGACTAGACCAAAATACTCATGTGTTCATGGCTAACCCTTGATCATGGCCTCTTGTCTATATATTTTTGAAATAGGAATGAAAAGAAACCTCAATGCAAAGGAGAGACCCTTCAATGGTAGTGAACCACGATTTCCCTACCCATGAAACTAGATTCCTCAAAGAAGGCTTCCCATCGCTGAAATGCCATATTAGATCCTACTTATTCAACTCCTTAAGACCATCCAAAATCAAATTCATGACAAAAGAAACCCTCTTGGAGTCTGTATTTTCCCAATCATAATGCTTTCTATGTTTACTCTGAACCTTGGTTACTAGTAGAAACCCTATAATCATTGTAATATCAATGGTCACATCGAAGATGAGTGTTGGAAGCTACATCTAGATTCAAATCAAAAGAACCACAAGAAGGATGCCAAGAAGAAGAACATGCTAGCCACGGATTCAAGTAACTAGGTAGAGAGAATATTAGATGTAGATGAAAATATTGTATGCACCACAATGTAGAAGGAGGTGAATTTGAGTAGCCTCCATCCCAAGGAATAGAAGGAGATGAATAAAATTTTCCATATTAATATCCAAGTCAAGAAGACAAAGGTGGATGCTCTATTTGATTCTAGTTCACAAGCAAACCTTATAGCAAAAGATATGGTTAGCAAGCTTGGATTTCCAGTTCATGACCATCCTCACCCATATCCAATGGGATGGGTAATTAAGGATGCAAAGCTCAAGGTCATTAAGTAGTGTAAGATCAATTTTTTTATATTGAAAACTATATTGATGAAGTGGAGGTAGACATAGTACCACTTGATGTGTGTAGTGTAGTGTTTGGAAGCTCTTACATGTGCATGAGGGATGCAACCTTCATGACAAGAGAAAACTAGTACAATCTAATCATGGATGGGAAGTCCTTTATCATCAATGCACATAAAGGTAAATACAATATCTCTCTTGTAAGTGCTAACCAAGCTAAGAAATTGATCAGTTATAGTAGGAAGTTTGTATTACTCTACTTAGGAGAGAACTAGCCAGGAGTTGAATGGTAAAAGTAAAGGCATCTCTAAGGGATGTACTAAAGAGTATAAATGTCAGCTGGAGCATGTTTTGTAGGTGTACAAAGAAATAGTCCAATATCCTAAAGGCCCAATGTTTACCACCTAAGAGGGAAGTGGATCATGAGAAACAATTGTTTCCTAACTCCCCATTGTCGAGCATTGGGTTGTACAGGATGTTTATCTCGGAAGTAGATGAAGTGAAGAAACAATTGTAGTAGCTATTCGAGCAGGGAGTAATTCAACTAAGAGATTCACCTTGTGGGTCACCTATCATCATAGTACCCAAGAATGATGGGACTTGGAGAATGTGTATCAACTATAGAGATTTGAATAACATCACCCTCAAGAATTGATACCTTGTACCTAGGATTGATGACTTGCTAGATCAGCTGCAGTGTGCCAAGTACTTCACCAAGTTGGATCTCAAATTGGGATACCACTAAGTATAAGTTAAAGAAAAAGACACCTGAAAGACTACCTTCAAGATAAGGCAAGGTCCATATGAATAGTTGGTAATTCCCTTTGGTTTATGTAATGCACCAACTACATTTATACACTTGATTAATGATATATTGCATCCATTTTTGGATTCATTTGCAATATTGTACTTAGATGATATATTGGCTTATAACTGATAAGATCATATCTCACGTCACATGTAGGTGTTAGAGACTTTGAAAAAGCATAAATTATTGGAAAATATTAAGAAATGTGAATTTTCCTAGTAGTCATTGGTGTATTTAGGGTATGTGAATTATGGAGGGGAACTCAAGATAGATCTTGTGAAGATGGAGGTGATCCCAAGTGGAAAAATCCTACTAAAGTCACTAAAGTTAATAGATTTTTTGGGGTAGATTAGTACCTATGGAAGTTTATAGCATCCTTTTCAACTGTGGTTGCGCCACTCCATGCCATAATAGCCATCATAAAGAGTTTCTAGTGGGGAAAGAATCAACATAAATATTTTGATGAGATGAAATGAAATATTAATCAAGCGATAGATCTTGCAATTCCTAATTTGCATAACCCTTTTGAAGTGGAGACGAATGCAAGTGAATATGCTATGGGATTGGTGTTAATCTAGGGAGGTAAGCACATTTTCTATCATTTTGAAATGTTCCATGGTGGTGTATTGAACTAACCTACATATGGAAAGGAACTCTATTATTTGGTTCAAGATATTAAGAAATGGAATCATTATTCAATGAGAAAGGAGATCATCATATAGATTAATCACTAGCCACTACAATGTTTGTAGGTTCAGAGTAAGCTTCAAAAAACCAAACACTGCAAGTGGATGGGGTTTTTACAACAATTTCATTTAATCATCAAATATAGAAGGAAACACTAATAAGTTGACATACATGCTTTCAAGGCCACCCACATCCAAGATCAGAAATTTGGGAACTCTTTTGAGCATGGATCCTTTCACTCATGATGCATACAAAGAGGCATACATAGAAGATGGGGAATTCTAATAGTTTTTTTTAACAACTATAGGGGCAAGTTTGTGTAGAAGAAGGTGACTATAAAGTTAACTATAATCTCCAAGATGGGTTTCTCTACAAGCTAGACAATATATGTGTTCCTAAAGGTGAAATATTGCAACTTATCATAGAGGCTCACACCTCCAAAGTTGTAGGGAATTTTGGTGTTGGAAAGACAATTCCCAACTTAAAGATGTATGCGTATTAGCCTAGAATGCAAGAAGATGTAGCTCAATTTATTAGAGGATGCATACTTTATTGTATCAATAAGCCTAGTAATACAAAGAAAGGTTTATACCATCCCCTACTTGTCCCTTCTAGACCCTAGGAGAGCATCTCTATGGATTTTATGGGTGGTTTTCCAAGAACAAAGAAGGGACATGACTATTTGTTTCTAGTAGTTGATAGGTTTAAGAAGATGTGCATTCTCATGCCTTGTAAAAGACCATCAAGGGAATATTAAAAAACACGTTCTTTAAAAAGGTTTGGGTGCAGTTTGGGATACCAAGGAGTATAATCTCAAATAGAGATACTAAATTTATCAATGCTTTTTGGACTACAGTTTGGGAGAAGATGGACACCCCAAGCTGAAAAGATCCATAGCTTTCCCTCGAATGACAAATGGGTAGAAATAAGTAGTGAACAAGACATTGGTTTAGCTTTTGAGGGGTTACAATAAGAAGCATACGAAGACCTAGGATAAAAAATTGATTTATATTCAACACTCTTATTACAGATCAGTTCATACTTATACCAATAAGTCCCCATTTGAAACTTTCTTTAGGTATTTTCCAACTTTTCCCTTAGATTTGTATATGGAAAGTAAGGACCGAGGGAAGACACCACATGATAAGCATTGAAGGATGAAAAATACATTGATAATATCAGACATATCCATTTGCAAGTATAGGAGAGACTGAAGAAGTCACAAGAAGAGTACAAGTCCTAGGCTCATGATCAACACAAAATTAAGAAAACATTCAAAGTGGGAGATAGAGTTTGGTTGTATCTAAACAAAGAAAGGCTATAATGTCCTAGTAATAATATGGAGGTTGTGTAGTATGGTACTTATGAAGTATTGTATAAGGTGGGTGATAATTCCTATAGATTCAGTCTACCCCCATATATGCACATTTACTCAATAGTGAATGTGGAAAATATGAAACCCTACAAGTCTTCCATGTTGGATTGGGAAACAAAAGGGAAATTATTACCTACTATAGAGGACTTATCACTATAAGCTCAGATAGAGTTAGAAAAAGATACAATTTTATAGAAGAAGTCTATAACAACTAGATAGGGGTAGTATGAACATTTGTAGGTTGGGTTTAAAGGACAACTTCCAGGTAAAGACAAATAGTACTCCAGGGAGAAGGTAGAGGAAAATTTTCCTCACCTCCTTTAGTAAAATATTTTGGGGCACCAAAATCCTCTCTAAATGGGGAGGTATGATCTAAAATGGATCATTATATAATTTTTCATCTATTTTGGTACTTTCTAGGTGAAAAAGTTAGAGCTATTGGCTCCTAGGTCCCATTTTTTGGGTAGGTCCCACTTTGGCGATTTGGGGTCAAGAACCTTTCAGATCCCATTTGAGGCCTTAAAATAAATTTTTTTGGGTAAAAAATCTTAGTCTCTTGATGCTATTCTACACTTTGAGATATTTCTAATGGCTTGAGGATCACCTCAGTCATAGTTCATATGTAGAAGTTATTCCTCCTGCAAGTTGACCTATCCCGTTGATCACCATAGTATTGAGTAGATGCCTTATCATCTTCCATTACTCAGACACATGGAGCTAGTTGCATATGTAATTTCAAGAATATTCTAGAGGGTCCAAATACTAACATTAATTGGGGGTTGAGGCATGCAAAAACCCTAACCCTAACCTTAGACAACTATTAGGCTATGCTAAATATTGAGCTTCTAGGAAAGGAAGGTGTTCCATCCTTTGTATTTTTTATTGTTCCATAGTTGAGTAGAGAATTTGGGAGTGGGATATTGAAGCATAATAGAGGTAGAAGATCTTATAGAAACCATACTAGCCATAATGTCCTTAGCATTTCCATAGTGAGTGCCCCTTTCTTTGTATTTGCATTTCATAACTGAGAAGAAAAGAGCAAAACGTAGGACCCACCTTCTATTAAGGGTTTTCCTGTATTTGGTTTTCCCAGGGAACATATTATGTTCATTGTGTGGATGGTGTGTTATTTGATTATCTCTTTCATTCACGTTTCCGTTTATTTAGTATTTCATGTATTAAGTTAGTAACTTCAAATTTGGAATTTAAGTAAAACACAATATAATAATATATTTCAAAATATTATAAGATTTGTTGTGACAAACTATTGTAGTGGAATATCCACAACAATTTATATATCACTTGAGAATACTGATGATACAAATAGTAGCAATCTACAAATATATAGTCTTAAGTACAATGAAAATACCCACCTATAGAATGTGCATCAAGAATAAAAGTATCATTTGAATAAGAAATAAACATGATAGCATTCCCTTTCATCGAGTCTCTTGCAGAGGGACAAAAGAACTTACAAATACCTAACCCACACATTTGGATGATACTACTCCACCTAATTTGAGTAGAAATGAGATGGTATACTTGAAGGGAGTAGCAATACCACATGACATAATTGATAAAAGGGGCATTGATATACAAGATAATTTTCTACAATGCCTAAATTTCTATAATGTATGCCAAAAAAATGAACTCATTACACAAATAGAGGATGAATAAGAAGGCACAATTTCTCATCTAGTTTCTTATATAGAAATAGGGAATTCCCATAAGATTTCACAAACCCTCAAGTATTAGTGGATTGTGAAACTCAAAATAATGAAATTAGAATTATTGATAGAGAAACAAGAATATATTACAAGCTCTATGGATACCCTTGTTAAGGATGATGACAAGCCCTTAGATTCATAATCCTTCCACACTCTACCAAAGTACTATTTCGAAGATACTCATTTGCTTGAATATTTTTGAAACATCCTACATCTATCTCTCATGGTCTTGGTTTAGAGAATTCTATACATGATAATAGTGAGTCACTTGAGTTAAATATAATAGAGATATATGGTCTAATCATATGTATTTTCCTTGAATGTGTGCCTTTACAAGTGGGAATTCATAAGTGTAGATTTTAACCTTGTATGGTTAATTACTGCAAATGGATTCTTAATAAAATTAGAAAATACACACACACACACACACACACA
>CBVK0102446570.1:0-17591 GCA_900067695.1 Picea abies
CGAGGAAAGTGTTCCTCACCACCCCAAGCTTATCTCTAAAAGGCTCAAACTTCCCTCTCCCCAAATCTTTTGCGAGGATGTTCTCCACCTTCTCATCTGTGGAGATATATTGTAGCTCAACTACTCCTCTCTGAACATAATACTGGATGAAGTGATATCTAATCTCAATGTGTTTATACATGTCATGAAAAAATGGATTCTTAGAGAGTTTGATGCAACTTTGATTGTCACAATAGATCATTGTGGGCTTCATCTGCACACCAAATATCCCAACCAACAAATTGCAAATAAAAATGGCATCACAACTAGCCTGACTGGCTGCCATATACTCAGCCTCTGTAGAACTCAAAGCCACCGAATTTTTCTTCCGACTGAACCAAGACACCATTGTTGAGCCCAATCCAAAGCAATAACTTGAGGTACTCTTCTTGTCACTGGCACATCCTGTCCAATCTGATTTAGTGTAGACAATCAATCTAACTCCATCCCCTCTCTCATAGTTTAGGCCATAATCCACCGTACTCATAAGATACCTGAGCACATGTTTTGTTGCCACCCAGTGTACTCTCAGAGGCTCCACCATGAACTGACTAAGTGAGTTGACAACAAAACAAAGATCTGGTCTAGAGTTGACCAGATACATCAACGAACCAATCAACTGACGATACAACGTGGGATCAACCAAATCTGACTCGGAAGAATGAAGCTTCTTCCAGTTGGTTATCATAGGAGTGGACATGGAGCTACAATCCTCCATTCGAAATATCCTCAGAATATCAACAACATATCTTCCCTATCATAGAAAGATGTGTCCAAGCTCCTGCCAAACCTCCAATCCTAAGAAGTAGTGCATCAAACTAATGTATTTCATCTTGAACTCTGAAGCAAGGCTCTCCTTGCAACCAACTATGAGTCTCTTAGCCCCTGTAATGAAGAGATCATCCACATATAGCACATAATGAAGAGATCATCCAAATATAGCACAAGAATGAGAGGATCCTCTCCAACCACAATGTAATATAAATTAGGATCCGCCTCACTCTTCTTGAAACCCATTTGTTGCAAGTATGTATCTATCCTGGAATACCAAGCTCTAGGATCTTGCTTTATCCCATACAATGCATTCTTCAATATCTATCCTGGAATACCAAGCTTCTTCCAGTTGGTTATCATATAAGCCTTCGAGGTCTCTCTATACCCAAAAAAGATGCCCTTCTATACCATGGGATCTAGCTTTGTCCTTTTCTCAGAAGGGACATGTGAATAAGTAAGGCACCCAAAGATCATAAAGTTCCCCACCTCAGGCTTCTTCCCAAAGAAAGCCTCCTCAGGAGTCTTATCCCCTAAGACTCTGTGTGGACTCTGATTCTGTAAATAAACTACAGTGTTGCAAGCCTCAACCCAAAGAAATAGTGGTATCCCCTGATCATGTAACATGGCTCTCATAGCCCCAACAATAACCATGTTCTTCCTCTCAGCAACCCCATTCTGCTATGGTTTGTAAGGAACTGTCACTTCTCTCTTAATTCCCTCCCTAAAAAAACAGTCATTGAACTCATTAGAGGTATACTCACCCCCATTATCAGATCTCAACACTTTGATCTTCTTCCCAGTTTGTTTCTCCACAAGAGCTTTAAACTCTTGGAACCGTTGAAAAACATGTCCTATGGTCTTCATGAAGAAATCCAAGGCTTTTGAGAGAAGTCATCAATGAAAGTGACATAATACAAAAAACCAGTCAAAGAGGCAGAAGAAATAGGACCACATACATCAGTATGAATCAGATCAAGAATACCTGCTACTCTATTGTTACTGCTTGGAAAATTAGTCTTGGTGTATTTCACAAGAGCACACCCCTTTCACACCTCTTGGTGCTCTACACTGAACTCTAGGACTCTAGTCACAATCATAAAGGAACATCCTCATATGCCATAAATCACAAAGGTCATTGTTGCTAGTACTATGCATCAATGCTCTAGCAGACTAAAACATGAGCTTGTACAACTTCTCATGCCGGATCCCAATCACTTTGGTTGAAGTGATACTGGATCTCTTAGGATACAAGAGAACATTCTTGTCATGGAACAACACCTCATATCCCCTATCCTCAATAGTGGAAACTGACATCAAGTTCTTCTTCAAGCTCGAAACATATAGGACATCCCTCAACAACATGGGAGGTAGAGACTCCCTCTGAAATGATATTGTCCCACTACCAAATACCTTTACCACTGAATCATCTCTAGAGTCCAAGCACCACCTCAAAATCTCTAATCTCTGTAATATCAGTGAAGTACTCATGAACACCTGTCATATGGCGGGAGGCACCACTATCAATGTACCAAATACTGGTAGATGCTACTCTAGAGGAAAGACACACCAACAATGAATACTCCTTCTCGAACCTGTGGGAAAACTCCTCCACATCAGCCGAAGCTGCAATCTGCTTCTTCTTCTTATTAGGACACTGTCCAACATAGTGCCCAAACTTGTGACATGCAAAGCACTTGACTTTGCTCGTGTCCTCCTTCTCTTCACCCTTCTGTTTGTTCCCACCCTTGGAACACTTCTTGGACTTCTTCTTGCCTTTAGCTGCAAGTACCACATTCTCCTCATCATTACCATTGGATGAACTCCCCTGCACATATCCTCTTCGAGTTTCCTCCTATATGAAGTCATCCTTAAAGACGATCCCACTTGGGCAGATTTTCCCTTGCAACAATGCCCTCAAAAAAGACAACCCATTGTTTGGTCACCCCATTCAAAGCAGTCCTCACAAGTTCACTGTCAGCAACAACCTCCCCAACAACACCAAGTTCATCCCTCACTTGAGTTATCTTGTTAAGATAGGTGGCAACATTTTCAGTCTTGGTCATTTTAATGCTTTTCAGTTTTTCCCTCAATACTATTTTCCGGTTTTCATTGGAACTTTAGTAAAGTTTGCTTAAGGAATCCCACATCTCATAGGCTTTGGATTTCCCTGTCACATGTGGAATCACATGGTCCTTGATTGCATCAAGGATGATTCTTTTAGCTTTAATATTCTTCTTAGTGTAAGTGGCCAAAAGAGTAGCATCTGTAGGCACCATCACAGGATTCGTTTGTGTGTTCTCCACAATATCCCATAACTCACACTCCTGTAGAAGCAACACAATCCTTTCCTTTGATGAGCTGAAATTAGCACCTCCATCCAATCTGTCCTCAACCCTCAAACCAGTGGTCATTGGCCCTCACAACTAAAACACAAGTCCAAAATCTTTGCTTGGTCAAGTACCTCTCTCCCTCGACAAATTCTATGTTCTCTGTGGTTGATATGTTTCTGCTCTTTCCCACTTTGAAGCTCTAATACCATGTAGAAATTCAGACCCCAACCCGGTTTCAAGTCTCAATGAGATTCATAATAGTTTAATGCCCAACCCACATTGCATTTTCTGCTGCAAATTAGTTAGCATATAAAAAATTTGACACAAGAGTTTTGGTCAAAATAGACCCTGGACAAACCTGCAAAGGAAAACCAATGTGAGAGGGGAGGCTTTTATTATTCAGAGCTCAGAGAAAGTTTCTTTTACAACAGTGATCATCAGCAATAAAAAATACAGACTTATATCCTTTTCTGTGCACCACACACAGCTGTCTAGGGACAATACGGATATACCCACAATAGATGCCTCAAAATTCGTGCAGCTGTCTCAAAATCAGCAACCAATAACTGCCTCGATTTCTATGCAGAAGTACTCTGTACGGACAGTCTTAAATGGCTGTATAGTCTTCTTTAATGCCTTGCTGTATGGACTGATTCAATGACTGAATCTTTCCTATGGATGTGTGCCCCTTCTCCTTGGGATGCGTGCCTATCCCTCTGTGCTGTAACTCTTTTCCTCTAGCTCAATCTTCCTCTTTTGGAAATTGTGACCCTTCAACTTCCACTCAAGCTCTTGTTAGGAAATGTGCGCCCCACCTCTCCTATAGTGCTCCCTTTATTACTCATTAATGAGTAACTGCCCTAACCCTTGGTCTTCCAATGAGATAGACGGTCAAGATTGAATCTTGCCCTCATGAGAACAACGGTCGTGACTTAATCGTCCGTTGAGTTCACTTAAATCACTTAAGTGACCCAAAATTCATAAAATCACTTTTACCCATTAAATATTAAAAGGCTCAACTTAACTTTATAAAATCACTTTATAAAGTCACTAGAGAAGAAACATTTGCTCCGTCTCTTTTACATGTTGAGTGCCGGCAATGTAGAAATACCTCCGAGCTACAAAATCTAAGACTCTCTCTTAGCGAGGGAGGCACTTTTGGAGCCTCCACCTGGATCTGTCTCCAACCCCATCATGTCCTCTATTGCTGTAGTCGCTCCCATTGCATTGGAAGCCTCTGCTCCCTCTGAACTCGAAGCATCTCCAACTACCTGCACCGAACTCTGATCAAGAGTCCTACTCATCCAAGGTCCTCTCTCTGAAGCCTCACAACTATCAGACTCAGGCTCCACCCACCCACTAGATCCTACAGGCTGACCAAGCACTCTGTACAATCTCTCCGAACAGACACCAAGCAACACACTTGGGTTAGAAGAGATTCCCTCTGGATATAGGTATGGCAGTCCTTGAGAGAACACAATCCCACATCCATCTATCTCAAACGAGGATACAGAGAGCAAGTTCATCGGTAGTTTGGGAACATATAATACCTCGGCCAACTCCAGATACTCTCTTGACTCCAGATATAATACATGTCCGGTGCTAACTTCATACACCACATAGCTTCCTGAGCCAATCTCTGAAAAATTGAGGAATATAGACCTCATCCCAGTCATGTGCCGAGAAGCCCCATTGTCCAAGAACCATGCAAGAGGACCTGTACACCCTAGGCAACCAATGCCTGCAAGACAAGCCATCAGGGAAAACTCCTTCTCGAACTTTTTCGTGAACTCCTTCACTTCTGCTGATGTTGCTGTCTCAACATCCTTCTTGCTTCTCTTCTTGTTCGGACATTGACCTGCATAATGCCCCAACTTATGACATGCAAAGCATCTCACCTTGTTCATTTCCTTCTTCCCGCCATGAGAGGACATTTCCCATCATATAGCTTTCATGTCCTTCTTCTTTGCTGTTACGAGGGCAACATTCTCCTCACCCTTGGACTGTTTGCTACAAAGAGCCTCCTCACGAGTCTCTTCTTGTATGAAGTCATCCCACAATCTCTCCCAGTTGGGACGGTTCTCCCTGGAGACAACACCTTTAACATAGGTGTTCCACTTCTCTGAAAAACCATTCAGATTAGTCCTAACCATTTCTCCATCTGATATAACCTCTCCAATTGCGCCAAGTTCATTGCGAACTTGAGTGATTCTGGTGAGATATGAGGGCACTTTTTCAGTCTTGGTCATCTTTATGTTTCTCAGCTTCTCTCTCAATACCATTTTCCGATTCTCATTGGAACTTTGGTATAGCTCGGTCAAAGATGCCCACATCTTGTAGGCATTTGCTTTTCTTGCAACATGGGGAATACCATGGTCCTTGATTGCATCAAGAATAATCCTCTTGGCCTTCACGTTCTTCTTCTGGAATGCTGCCAAAAGAGTTGCATCCGTAGGAACAGTGATGAGATTCGATTGTGTGCTGTTCAAGTTCGCTGCCCGATCCAACCTATCTTTGAACCTCAAGCCAGTAGCCATGACCTTCTCAACTGAAATTCAGCTCTTCCCCTTTCTTATTCCAGGCAAAACCCCTCTGCACTCACTGCAAATCAAGTGCCAAATCTCTTGTCTGCTGAACCTCAGAGCTTCTGCTCTGATACCATGTTGACATAACTCAGATAAACACTAAGTCACAAATCAGATTTCAACCTCCAATAAAGACTTCAGTAAACTACTGTACTTTATGAGCAGAAACACAGAATGACTAAGATCTGAAAATATAGCAGCGGAAATATAAATGAACAGAAGACACATTCACACATCTAACACAGAAAATTTCTGGGCAATGCTCCTGGAAAAACCCACAAGTGGAAAACCAGTCAAGGAGATTCTTCTTATTGAGCTCTTACGAAAAAATTCTGAGTTTACAACAACAGTAGATTCAGCATTAAATACAGCTGTACTTATGTCAAGTACACAGTCCAACTCCTAGAAATTCGTGCCCAAAACAACACCTCGTTTTGAGTGCAGCAAGAACAGTCAACCAGCAAAGTAAGGCCGACCCATTAACTGCTGTAACAGCACCTTGAAATCCGTGCCCAACTTTTGTACTCAGGTACGAACAGTATGGATTTACCCACAGAAGATGCCTCAAAATCTGTGCAGCTGTCTCAAAATCAGCAACCAAAAACCACCTTGATTTCTGTGCAGAAGTACTCTGTACGAACAGTCTTAAATGGCTGTACAATCTTCTTCAATGCCTTGCCATCCAAGCTAGGTTGGGAGCTGGGTTGTGCATGGGGAGCAAAGAATGTGTTTATATTTCCACCTCCACAGCTCGGATTTGTAGGAATTGGAGGATGTGGCATTTGGCTTTGACTTTGAGTTTGAGTAATGTATGGAAAACATTGTGGATTTAATAGAGGGAGGCAACAAGGGTGTATTAGAAGAAGATTTGTCAACTCCGAGTGATGCCATTTCTGCATTATTCTTGCCTTCTTGCTTTTAAGTTTTAACCTCATTGAGAGTATCAATGTCCAGGCTGGCTTGGTTTTAAGTTTTAACATCTTGGTCAAAACCAAGGCAAGGACCAATGTCATGGCAGGGAATCTGGGCAAGGTGGTATTTGAATCTATCTATGCCGCCACTATGAGTTTGCAAAATTAACATTTAATCTTTAGTGGATCCTGGAATCTTTTTCGGAGTAATTCCAAGCAAAGTCCTTTTCTCTTGGCATTTTCACTTTTTTGGTTTAATGTTTTGCCACTGTTTTGTTGGGAGGAGGGTTTACTGGTGGTTGCTAACTTCTCCGGTGAATCTCTGTTATGAAATGCAACAGTGTCGACAGCAGGTAACAACCTTGAAACCCCTGAAAAAACAATAGCATAAAAACAAACCTGAATAACAACTCCAAAAATTCCAAAAAGCAACAAAAAGTCTTAAAAAGTAGTTGCTTTATACCTTAAATAGCTAACAACAGTGAAGAAAGGAGGAAAAAATTGTGTAGAGGTATCATGAAGGGTGAATAAGAAGCTGTAACAGTGACTGGCTGAGTAAAACTTCGAAATACACGCTTTGTTTTGATGCCCTAGTTTCATAACCGTGTCCTGCTTTTGGTCTGTTTGTCACTTGCAGTCACTGTGGCAGAGAAGAAATTCACCCAGACAGATAAAAAATGAGTCAAATCGGGGTTTTCTTGGGCGAGTTTAACTTGGTCAAATCGAGTTAAACTCATAATGCTGAGTTAAACACACGATTAACCGTGATCCAAGTTTAACGGTTAACCACGAGTAAAACTCATTCCGACTGAGTCAAACTTGGTCAACCACGAATTTGACTTGTGCTGAACCGTAAAATCTATATACTGGCCGGATCTGAGTCAAACTTGTGATTCAATGAGTATGACATGTGATTCCCGCGACCTTGCTAATTCTTCTCTTTCTTTTCTTCTATTGTGTTTCAGTTAGATATGATTTTCTTGGGAGATGAATCATGCCCTCCCCCATTGGTGGCTTGATATTACATACCAAGTTGTCTTTCAGTGTTATGTACCATTTTTTAGAGTCAATTTATACAATTTCAATTACAATTTTCCAAATCATTGAAAATCCTCAAATGCCTGATATATGCCTTTTTCTTTTCTCTACATTTCTGTAACATGGCCATTTTACACACAAACAATTTACATACCAGAAGAGAACTAAATGAAAATAGCTGAATTTCATGCTCTTGAATTTAATATGCAAGACAGTAGCTTGCTTTTAAAGGAGTAATGCTCTTATATGATCACAAAATCATGTTCATGATATTGAATTTGATATGCAAGAGACAGTATTGAATTATTCTCAGACAGTTTTGAATTATTCTCAGCTAACTGCAATTTTTTTTTATCTTTCAAGCTGGTTTTATGTGCAAGATATTAATTTTGATAGAAAATATACACCCAATCATATTGTGACATCTTGAATTGCTCTGTAGAGGGTGATTAGTCACTTTGAATTGCTAGGATATTACTATTTGATGAGCATGCTTAACTGTGAAGTTTTATCTTTGAAGTATAACGGAGCAACTCTCCAGATACCAATGGGTTCTCTATTTGATTTTTCATTTTATTCCCATATTTTAAAATTTAGATATAACAAGGATTTAGTTACCTTTCCAAGCCTTCGAGGTTGGAGCATTAATGGGAAGTTTCAATCATGAGTTCTAAGATCTAGACACAAGGAACTATCAGCACAAGTTTGAAGTCTTTGTGGGACTAAGTTTTTCCCATATTGTTATGTCTTGACTTGCTTTGTAGAGGGTGATCAATCAGTCTTATTTGCACTACAGATTTGTATCTATGCCCATTGTACATCCTTCTTCCAGATATGCTCATCCGTTTCTGGAGTTTGGTTCTCAGGCTTGAGCTTAGATCCGCACTTTACTTTGTATTGACATCATTGTATTTGGCAGTCCTATTGACCTACTTCAGTGGTCATTTGTTGGACATTAATAAAATTATCTTATCTTACCATTGGTCTCAGCTCGAAGAGCTTTGTCTACCTTGTGCTCTGATACTGATTGTCATCTTTCTTGTATTAGCACTGCTTCACTGGAAGTCATGCACCTTAATACTATTCCAGGAGGCTGTGGAGCCACAGTTTGAAGCTTGAGCCATCACCTGGAAGTCCGTATAAGTGTTATATTATTTTCAAAACTGTGTTCTGATATCAGAAACAATGAGTTCTATTGCATTTCTGCTGAGAAAAATATCTGTTTAAACTTTAATTCATCCTTTTTATTTGAAACTTATTTATATTTAGCATCTCTTTCATTCCAATTATGCTTTTGATACACTGAGCTCGACCACTATAACTTACAAAAAACGAACACTGCTGAGATGCTAGTCCAAGCAATATATATTCATCTGGACAATAATTACCAATGGGAACGATTCCGATGTCTTATACTGTCAATCACAAGTCATAAACTGTCAATGAAAATTATTGGAATCATTAGAAATGCTCAAGTCTTTGCAATGTATTTTAGAGGGTAACGACTCTTCTTTATTTATTGGTTCAATGTTCATTTGATATACGTTATTGCTATAGAGGTGATGAATTGCATACTGACAGGGTTTCTAGACGGTTGTGAGGAGCACATAATGATCAGCAGTCATCCAGACACTGATGATGCCGCAGCTTATGAAAATCCTGATGAAGAAGCTGTAGCGATGATTGAAGAATCCCCTACTACTGTTGCAATGCTTTCAAGTCCCGCTGGTGGGTATCTTCTATTGCAATGAAATAGTTCAGCAGTTAATTTTTTAGTACATTTACACTGGTACTTTACCTTGAATTAACTAGACTCTGAGAACTTGTTTAAGTAGAATATATATTCATTCCGTGTAACATTATTACTTATAGTTATGAATCATACTTCTGTAGACATAGTATAGAGAGGCATCCCTTATCAGAAATTTTGTACAAAATAGCAGAAAATGCAGACCAGTGAAATGAAAGGGAACCTTTCGAACTTAACGTGTATCCCAAAAGATATGAGAATCATGTACAAAGCCTCGATGAGAGTGAATGTTCGTTTTTTATTCCCCAACATCTTACTATTAAATATGATTTAATTAATATTAAGTCGCACCAACTTAACTTTCTGACATGAATTTATTATAAAAATAAGTTCCCAGCTTAAACTCTGAAGTTACAAAGTATAACCATTAATAAATATCTAGTTTATCAGCCCTGCTCAGAGGTCATGCTAGACACAACTGGTTGTCCCAAAACATAGCCAACTTATCTAAACCAGGTAAGTTACAGAAATTGTTTGCAACCCACCTCTGAGTGGAGTAACCGGTCAACAGTAGAGCAAGGTTCGCAACTTGCCATTCAGTTGTCTTCTGTATGCACCATCTACCAAAGATGATCACAAGGCTTGTATTTGGCATGGTTAATGCCAAGTCAACCATCTAATCTGCTACACCTTGCTAGCACAACAAACTGATGTTGAAAAACAAGGCTTTCTTAGCCTGCTATGACCTATAAAGAGACTGACCTGTCCACTGCACCTCTAGTTGAACTTTGCCACTCTTTACGTTCATTTTTCAAATCCACCAGCGAAACTGAACTCCCATTGCGGGTGATATTTTTTCTCGCTTTGCTGTAGAAGCCATTTTGCTTTCACCCTCCTTATGGGCATTCTTCCACTCATCCCTTTTAGCAACATGTTGTTATGATGACTTACTACAACAGCAAATAAACAAAAAGTAACTTGTTTCTATTCCTCACCTTTCTTCAGTGTCTTCTGCTTGGCCATTCTCTCTCAGTCGAGGAAAGTTCTTTCATTGCACATCCTCCAAGCTTCTGTAGTACCATTTAGGTTGCATTTTTTATGTTCTTCCCTCAAGATAGGAACCTATAGAGCTCCCAAGTTTCAGTAGTATCTTTTAGGTCTCATTTTTTATGTTCTGCATTCAAAATCAGAACTAATATAGCTCCTCTAATAACAGATCCTCCAAGGTGCTGTAGTACCATATGGGTCTCATTTTCTCTGTTCTACCCTCAAATCATAACTTATATCACTCTGCCTTGGAGCACTTCCAATTTCCTCACTAAATTCTTCATGCACATTATGACTTCATGGCTGTATACTTCAATGTATCTTGCTGCCATGTATGTATACCCTTTAGAAGGGTTAGGATATTTTTGAAGCCTTTGGATGAGTTGAACGATAGTGTTATCTGCTGGCCATTCTCGATGGGCTTTCTCGAGCCAACCTGGAACAGGTAAAGATAAGGTCAAAAGGGATCCATCCTCCTCAAATTGCTGGGATAAAGCATTAGCCACCACATTTTCTTTACTTGTCTTGTAGATAATCTCATAATCATACCCTAGCATCTTGGTGACCCACTTATGTTGCTTTGGTGATGATAACCTTTGTTTGAGAAAGTTCTTCAGATTATGATGGTCAGTCTTGTTCTGGAAATGTCACCCTATGAGATATGGATGTCAAGTCTCCACTGCATGAAGGATGGCCATCATCTCTCTCATATGTGGATATACCCAAATTGTGATTAGACAACTGCTTACTGGTGAATGCCAAGGCGTGCCCTTCTTGCATCAAAACCACGCCAAGACCTCTACCTAAAGCATCACACTCGAGGACAAAAGTTTTAGTAAAATCTAGCATTGCTAATATTGGAGTAGTGCGCATGGCATCCTTTAAAGTTGAAAAGGCTTGCTTGGCTGCTTTGTTCCATACTACATTCTTTTTGAGCAAGGATGTTAGCGGAGTAGCAATTTTGCCATAATTTTTAACAAACTTCATGTAGTAGTCGGTAAGTCGTAAGAATCTATGTAGGCTCTTCAACATCTTGGGCTAGGGCCACTCTTGCAACTGCAAATTTCTTGGGATCTACTCATATACCATCCTTACTGAGAATGTGCCCCAAGTATTCAATCTCTGAAGCCCCCAAAGAACATTTGGAACGTTTCAGGAATAGTCAGTTGTCCCAGAAGAGTTGTAAGGCTTTATCGACATGGTCTATGTGAGAATCCCATGTTTTGCTATAGATCAAGATATCATTAAAGAATACTAGCACAAATTGACCATCCTTTTTTTTTAACCATCACTATTGGTGAAGAGAAAGCACTTTGACTAGGTTGAATGATGCCAACCTCTAACATTTCTTGAATCATATGCTCAATCCCACTCTTTTGTGCATATGGGTACTAATGTTAGGTGGTACACTTCCTGGTTACAAATGAATAACATGGTCATGATCTTGAGCACGTGGAAGACCCTTTGGCATCTCTCCAGAGTCCAAGTACCTTGGAATGATTGACGATAACTTTTTGGAGATCCACTGGAGTAGAGGGTATAGATGTTTGAACATCCAGTGAGCACAATTGTGCAATTACATCATGGTGCCCCCTTTTGGGTAATTTTGTCGTGCTAATAGGCCTTAGAATCTCCTCCAAATACCCCATTATGTTCATAAATCTGAATCACCTATGGCCCCTTTATTATTAGGCCGACCATATTATATATACATTTACACATTACGTGTACATTTAAACTGATATATGCCTCACTTGGGGTCATATCATATGCAGTTAACCCCATATATGCTCTCCTTGGGGTCATACCAACATATATAGAGATCGGGTAGTCATTATTGAGGACATGTGACCCTTAGGAAACGTCCCCAAACTGCTAGGCATTCCATTGGGGACTCGGGGACATGTGACCCTTGGGACGTTACGGGCATATTTCAAGGACATTCCAAGCAGATTTTGGGGATGGTCTGTGCAGATTTTAGGGATTTTCTGGGCAGATTTTGGGGTATTTCAGGTATATATATCTTCAGTTCTGACAATCATGGAAATTGGTGATTGGACAATACAATTGTTTTTCCCATCCATTATTTTTGTATTGCACAGAATCTAAATCTGTTGTACAAGTTGCAGCTCAAAAAATGGGTTTTGTATGATGGGTTTCAATTTGGGTTTTTGGTGATTTAAATATTCTGTTTTCAACAACAACATTACAACAAACAAAACTTCCATGTAAAAAAAACAGGAAATGCAACATTTCAAAGTGCTGATCCTTGTGGTTACTGCTCTTGTTCTTTTCATTTTTATGGTCATCTTAGCTTTTACATATTGTACATGGGTTTCCAGGGGTCATTCAAGTCTAGTGCTTCCACCATCTTAACCTCAAGCATTGCAAAAACAATCAGATAGCAGTGACTTTGATTGGGTACTAAATGTTTGAATAAATTTATATTCAATCACCTTCTTAATTTGAAATGTGAATCTAATCTCTTTACATAACCAAAGTGTTTTATAGTGGTTTTCAACACAGTGGTAAAAATCTGCGAAACCTATTGAGAAGGGAATGCCTTTCATGTTTTAACATAATCATTATTAACAAGAAATATGAAGAAGGAAATTTGTTATAGAGACAATTCTCACTTAAGTTTCCTAAAGCTAAATTGCATTTTTCTCTTGTCTCGTAGCCAATAATGGAATGTCACTTGGCCCTCTTTAAATTGCTCGAGTTTTTTCAGAATTGACAAGTGTAAGGGTTGTGCATAATACTATAATAATAATAATCTATTTTTTAAGGTCACGGCCAAGCCAGACACCTAATTTGTGTCTGAGACCTCCTCCACCCAGCGATTTTACTGGTAAAGTCTACGAAGGTATACATACCCTACCCCCCTCTGGATTTGAACTTGTGACCNNTTAAGAGGAAACACATGTTCTTAACCATTAGGCCCACTCAGGTTGTACAAGCTTGTTATGCTTACAAGCTTGAAGCAACTACAAGAATTTTAAAATTTTAATATATATATATATGACAAGTCTAAGGGCTGTACATAATAATAATAATCTATTTTTTAAGGTCACAGCCAAGCCAGGCACCTAATTGGTGTCTGAGACCTCCTCCACCCTACTGGTAAAGTCTACGGAGGTATACATACCCTACCCTACCCCCCTCCGGATTTGAACTTGTGACCTTTTAAGAAGAAACACATATTCTTAACCATTAAGCCCACTCAGACTGTACAAACTTGTTATGCTTACAAGCTTGAAGCAACTACAAAAGTTTATGGTGAATTTTAAAATTTTAATATATATATAATTTCCATCCCCAACCCGCCGTCCCCTAAAAAAATTGGGGGTGCACTCTAGCTGTCCTGGGGACGTGTCTCCCCATCCCCACCAGTCCCCATCCCAAAAACCAATGCAACCTAGCTATTATGTTATCATTGATCAAGAATGTACTTCATAAGTTCTAATCTGACTATAACACAATAAACTTGAACCCTATTATGTTATCATTGATCGAGAGTGCACTTCATAAGTTCTAATCTGGCTATAACACAATAAGCTTGAACCCTATTATGTTATCATTGATCAACAATGTCCTTCATAAGTTCTAATCTGACTGTAAACTGCCGACAATGAGAGCAGGGAATGAAATGGGAAAAAGGGAGATCTAACGGCCTAATTCAATTGAGAAAAGTGAGTCTAAGTGGGTGAAGTTGAAATCTGTTCATCTCCAATTAAATTTGAACATTGTTTTCAGTTGTATAGCCAAACTGATATTATTCAGATCCAGAGTCTTAGGTGAAGAAAAGCTGAACTCTGCTCATATCCAGTTAAACTTCAATAATGCTTTCAGTTGTATAGCCAAACTGATAGTCATCAGATCCCTTGCTGGAGGTCTTGGTGTGAACCACAGCCCAATCCAAATTCAAACCAAATCTGAAAGGACTACATAACAAGCAATTTTACGAGAAAGGAAACAGATAAAGTTTCCATATCACATAGGAATACAACGAAAATCCTTTAAATTCAAATCATATCCAGTTAAATTTCCACAATGTTTTCAGTTGTATAGCCAAACTGCTAGTATTCAGATCCCTTGTTTGAGATCTTGGTCTGAGCCACAAGCCCAATCCAGATTCAAACCAAATCTTAAAGGACTGCATAACAAGCAATTTTGTACAAGGATGGAAACAGAGAAAGTTTCAATATCACATAGGAATACAAAGAGAAAGCTTTGTAAATCCTTTAGGCACTGTTTTCACCAACCACCACTTGTAAGTTTCGACATAAATCCAACTTCTGAATATCAGTATAAAGGGTCTTGATCCAATGGTAATGCGACACGAAGGTGTTTCATATCCCACCAAGATTCAAATATGCCAGAGGCACATTTCTCTCTTCAAGTGCAGTCTTCCCCATGAAAGTGAGCCATTTCATACAGTTGGAGCCAGGTGCAAGTCCTGAGTAACTTTGGCATAATTGATATCCCATCTATGGGATCTCAGCTCAAAGGATCTTTTGAGAGCGTTGTAAATGGGAGGGCATGTTTGCCACACACAGACAATTAGAAGCATTTTGTAAAAAGATTGAAAGCATCTCAGGGACTTTGGCCCCACGACATCCCACCCCAAAGGATCTTTGAGAGCATTGTAAATGGAAGGGCACGTTTGCCAAACTGACAATTAGAAGCATCTTGTAAAAAAAATAAGACATGTTTGCGGCACAGCAATAATCGGAAGCATCTTGTAAAAAAAATAGGACATGTTTTCCCACAGCAATAATGGAAGCATCTTGTAAAAAAAGGGGTGCACGTTTGCCACAATCAGAAGCATCTTGCTTGGCTTAAAAATACAAAGTTCTTGTTTGTAGATTAAAAACATCTAATATCTCATCTATATATAGAGGTTAAGTCTACAGAACTAACATGGAAAATTTCATAAACTACTACCAACAATCCTTACACTTTGGCTTCAGGAAGGTCCTAAGATGAAAAAGGAAGAGAATATAATATCGTAATGTTCTACATTTGGAACTTGTACATAGATGCCTAATTACATCACAAAAAATACAGTAACATTTTGTTTGTTGATTCTGCTAAAATTTTCTCCTCGCCATCCAAATCTATATGTTTTTTATGCAAATTTACATTCATAATGCAGCAATTAAACATTTTGTTGAGAAAGTTTTGTTAACTCAAGGTCAAACCAAACCAACTGGCTAGTAGATAACCCAACTTAGAGGCCAGAGGAGTCACTATCTGGACAATATTTGGTAATGTAGGATATGCAATTGTTCCAAGAATAAACCAGTTAAAGCTCAAAAGTGCGAGTGCATCAGAACCCAGCCTGTTCTCTGTTCTTGAGAAGAACTTAACAACACTATTTAAAGACATTCCCACCACAATGAACAATGCAATAACTAGTGGCATACATGGATCTTTAGCCGTCCACGCAATCATGCCAACAAGAAGAGAGAGGCAGGCACTAAAAGCACTCTGTACCAGTGCAATGCCTTTCCACTTATAAAGCATCTCATCATCTCTAGCCACTGATTTCATTTGTGTGATAGGAGGCAATGGAAAATGACTAGATGATTTTTCCCTGCATTCAAAGTGACAGTTCTTATGCAAATCATTCTCTTCAGAATTATGATAATCGGCCAGCTTATCCATAGGATAGTCACTCTGGGACTTTCCTCGTCTTTCAAAGTCATGGTCCCATGCTCTGTCTTTAAGTTCAGAGCTCTTACTGTTTACATGCCTGACACCCTCTTTATCAACTTCATTTGCTTCAGATTTCAGAAGTATGGTTTCCATTTCCTCCTTCAGGTTCAGGTTCTCAATTTCTAAATCTTGGACCTAAGAAGACAACACAAAAAATCACAGAAACTAAATATTAAAGTGTCCAATTGAACATCCATAGAATAAACAGACAATGTAACTCCAAAGAAAGCTCCATGCAAGTCCTACATTTCTTATCGTGTTATAATGCTCAAACAAATGCAGAGGCAATCCTCTTTGACTGGCAGGGTTCTGACATTTCATGAAGAATAACAAACCGCAAATTAGTGAATTACAGTGAGATGCACATTGAAACAATATTCTGAATGTTGTACATATCTTGATTCTTATCTGAGTTTGAGATGAGGATGCAAGCTATTGCCTTCAGATCTACAGAATCTTTTGCCTACAGTAACAGTAGTGCCATCTTGACATACTATGAAACAAGACAATTCTTTTTCCTTTTTTCGTGCAAGCATCATAATCATTACTGCACTTCCCAGTCCAACCCAGGCTAGAAGGGAAGCATTTCTGACTGCTCAATATTTGTGGCCTTCAATTTTTGTCTCTCCACTTTTGCAACTTCAGCTTCTAGACTGGCATTTTCTTGATGGATAAGATTTATAGGCACATCAGGGGAGGAACTTACATCATACCAAGGTAGGTGACACTTCAAACAGTTTATTCCCAACCTTTATCTGTGTAGAGATGTTTGTCTATGCATCATATGAGGACAAGTTGGATAATTTTTAAATTTTTGGGTGAAAAGTGTTCAATAAAGAGAGCATATAACAAAAGTAAAAATGAATGATGTCTGTTACTGCTCATGTTGCATGAGGTTTTACCTTGTGAATTTCATCACAATGGATGGGGTTAGCAGCATGGTGCCTGTTATCGCGCAGTTTGTAGCAAGGATAAAAGGCTATAAGATAGAGAGCCAAACTGGCGTAACAGGAACCAATCCCACCCAATGTCACCACGATGGGAAGATTCTTTCTATTTAGGGAGGTGAGGCCTAGGGGAGACGTCCCTGGTGACCTGGGGTTTTGAGCAGGCAAAAGGATAAAAAGACAAGGATACGTTTTCCCCTCACAAGTCACCACCCAAACAGATAGTCCGGCCAAAGGCCAATTTTAAAGTAAACCCCCAAGAAAAGTATACCTACCTGGAACAAAGCAACAACAAAATGATACATGTAAGCTATATCTCAATGGGGTTAGCACTTCATATAATAGATGACTATCTGAATTACAATATAAGCAAATTGGCAATGAAATGTTGATGAAGTCAATGTTTATCAATAGCAATGAAAGTAATAACACTTCACCAATAAATATTG
>CBVK0102446572.1:0-11310 GCA_900067695.1 Picea abies
AAAAACTTGAACAAACATCATTTACCTTATTCAAAAAAAACCAAAAAGATGATTCGAAACTTTGTTTAAGTGTTCTAAAAAACCACCATGTATCGATATCGATCCTCTGATTAAGCCTATGGAACAGAGGAAAGAAATAAAGAAAGAAAAGAATACAGCTGCAATTAGTAATAGAAATGCTTTGAAATTCCTATCCTCGAGCTTATATCTCTTTGTTCATTTGATGGATTGTGTTAAATGTGTTCAGCCGAAATCCTATTTATACAATTTGGCGCGAAAGAAAACCATACGACGTGTCGTTTCATTTTTTCCGACGAATGGAATTCGTTCGACAATCTTTCGGCCGAAAGACTTGGAAACCGTTCAATTTTGACGGATTACGTTATATTTTAGTCTTTCGGCCGAAACATTATTTTTTCGGCCGAAATATTATTTCGTCCGAAAAAAGGAAATTGGAACTGAAAACTAAAACCAGAGAATTGCCCCAAGCATAACTAAACTTCAGAGGTTGTGGACTCCTACAAACATTGAGAATTTGGTTTCGAAAATGACACCGGCATTTCCAAAATTGAATCTACTTTCAATTCGTATAAATTTTTTTCATTTTCTTTATTTTTATCTAATTTTATTTCATTTTAAAAAAACATTACTACATAATATTTTCAGCAGACATTATGATTTGGTGAAATGAAATATCGGTATCTCTAAAAATATATAGTGAAAAATTTTGAAAAAATTATATTCATAATCCTTAAACTGTTCTTTTCAAAAGGGTATATTTAAATTTTAGTTTTAAGTAAAAAGTAAGATAGATACAAGGTGTAGAAAAACATGTGTTTAAACTCTGCAACGTTTTCAGGTTGGTAAACTTAAAAAAATTCTAGAAATTATAATATTCATCCGTTAAATTCAAAATAATAGTCATAATAAAATAGAGTCTCTGTAGATTGTTGTAGTATATTTTGTTTCTTAAAAACATAAGTTTAATAATATATACATTGTTGTAGAAATAAGTAACTCATTATCATTCATTTCATGTTTAAGAAACATACTGTTAAACAATTTTCGAATTGACATATCAAATCATGATAAAAAAAAATTGAAAAATAGCCATTGGAAAGCTAACACAATTCTTCACAAGTTTTTTTTTTACTGTAAAGTGAAATTCTAAATAAAAAAATAACTTGTGAAAATACAGTTTTTTTTCTCATAAAACAAGCAAAAGTGTAACCCATCTTCATGATTTCACCCCCTACTTCCATGAATGCACATAATATATTCCATGTCTCTTTGTTGAAAGGACATATGCATTATCCTAGACATGTTATTAATTAGGATTCAATTGAGGTGGAGCTAGAATGAGACTTTCAGGTCTAGCTAGTGCCCATATTGGACAAAAATGTCAAACCGCTCAAGAATTGAGCCATAGAAATGGTAAAAGTTCAATGGGTTTACTGCGATCTTGAATATGCTACTTGGGAGCATGACGATGCCATGCAGGTACAATAGCCAAGAATTTTTGAAATTATGATTTCTATTTTGTATATGCATTGAAGAGAGTTCCAAAATAAGGGGGACACAAATGTAATACCCTAGTTTTGAGTCCCTAGTTTAATAATGTAATTTTTTTTATTTGATGAAAGGTGAGAGTTCCTATAAAACTGAAATGGGTTGAAGTTCCTAGGAAAATGTATTTCTTTGAGCATTTTAATAATAAAATTACATCGTTGGTTGCATGATGGATAATGACAAGAGTTATAGGGTGGTATGATTCCATGAGAGATGTAGGAAGTAGGGAACTAAATCTTTGTTCTTCTTTTAATTAATTATGACCCATTTTTGTGTTGGGAGGATTATGAGGGGACGCAAAATTCTCTTAGGGAGACCACATTGGCCTTCAGATGCCTTGATATTTAAACCCCATTCTTGATTGTCTTGGGGTTGGTAGGCCATTTCGTTGTGAACCAAATTTCTTTTGGAGTGATTTTTCTCTAATTATTTCTTCTTGCTCATTCTTGTTTTTCATGAGGAAAAGAGGAAACAATTGCTAAATGAAATCAATCATGGTTGGTTTTTTGTAGGAGTCCCTTGGGTAATCCATTATGCAGGAGCATACTTCCTCCAAAATCAAATTCATTTGATGAAGACCTAGGAGTCTTTCATTACTAGGGATTAGGTTCCCTAAGGATTGATTTATTGTATTTTCCTATGTTTTAATGAGTTCTATAGGAGAAACATAAAATAGGGGTTTGATAATGAAAATGAGGATTTGATTGTAAATATTCTCAAATGTATGAGAACATGAGAGGGATTGGGAAATGAGGTATATATGGGCTCAGTTATGTCTCATAGAGATTTGTTAATCCTAAAGATAAGAGTTGACTAAGAGGTTTTTGAATGTTAGAGGATCCTTAAGGATGGATTGTTGAGAGGATTCTGGATCTGAACTAGAATTGGTTTCAAAATCCTTTTGTATAATATTGTAAGCCTTAGAGGAATTCAAGGAGTGGACAATTGAATAGAAATTGGGCCAGGAAGAGAGTGTGTCCAAATGAGTGTAGATTAGGCCAAATAGAGTGCATCTTGTTAACTCCCAAAATAGCACCGTCATTTTGGTCGAGTTTTACGGTGGATAGCATGGCTATTGATAGTTTCCTCAATTACTTGTTGAGTCTTTTTAGCTGCAAAACTTAAGTTTTGGTTTTGACCCATAAAGTCTTCTTTTTCAAAATTGTCATTTTTTTACTTTCCACAGCTAACATGTTTCCAAAAATTCATTGTGCGCTGTGGAAAGTTCCCACTTTCAACAGCTAAGGAGATCGTTTCATCAGTTGGCGCGCTGTTGAAAGTGTCAAATCTTAAAAGGTTTTTAAAATCAGTTCTCGGGTGGCGCGCTGTCAAAGGTACATGCTTTCAACAGCTAAGGAGGGTCTTCTACAAAGTGGCGCGTTGTTGAAAGTACTTACTTTCAGCAGCTAACAGGGGCTTACAAAGAGGTGTGCTGAGGAAAGTCAAGATTATCAACAGCTAACAGAGGTTTTACTCCTAGGTTGGCAACATCAAATCAAATCTTTGGTTCCATATCAGACATTGTTCACAAAGGATCGTTTAGGGTTTTGAATTGCAAATGGAAAAAATGATACTTAAACTTGCAGGGAACTTTTCAATCCCTTCCTGAGCTCCAAATTAATATCTGACAACACCATTGGAAAGATGAGATTCTCTAGATGTCTATCGACTATTTAAACATGCAAAACGGACTTTTTATGACCGAGAAATTTGATTTTGAAAATCTGGCCGCTTTCAACAGCGCAGAAGGCGGAATTTTGGCTAGTTAGCTGTGGAAAGTGGCTACTTTCAACAGCGCAGGAGCAGATTTTTCAGGCAGGTGCGCTGTTGAAAGCCGTCATGGCCAGAATAGCCAAATTCTCGCCCAGATCAAGAATTTTTTGGTTTGGATGGTTTGAATCCTTATTCAAAAAGTTGGTTATGAATTATCAAGTCAAAATCTAAAAGCCATTCTTGGAGATGAAAGTCAAAAGGGCATTTTTGACTAGATTTAGTGATTTTCAAGGGAAAAATGATAGGGATTTTTGGCACACATCATCAAATTCGAATTCCACTTTCAAAGGAGCATATCAAAGAGCCTTGGAAGGCTGGGCTACACTTCATCAACTATCAATCAATGTTTGAAGACCAAAAGATAGAGGTTGACCTCATCTTGAGGATCTTTTCTTATCTTTTGTGAATTAGTTTTGACTTTCTATTTTTAGAATATCAGATCCATTGTTTTAGGATCTGAAACTGATTGTAAGAGGCTATAAAGCCAAAGACATTTGGAGCACTAAGGGTTCGATTTTGGATAGAGTAATAGGCTATTGTACTCAGACTTTTGATGTTAATACAGATCACAGGTTCCTTTCAATTTTGATTGTTAGTTTTCCATCTTTCTTCTGCATTATTGTCTGTGTTGTCAAGCTTTGAATGGCTGTCATCCCATTGTTTAGCTCATAGCCTGATAATAATTCTTTTGATTGTCTCTTAGACCCTATATTGTACTGGTTTAGTTACAATCTTTTCTTCACCCACTTTAAAGCTATCTGCTGATTAATCAATCTTTGAGAGCACTGTCTATTTGTTTATCATTTTCATGTTTGAATGCCATAAGCTATATTGAGTTGTCCCATTGACCCACATTCACAAAATACAAAAAACATTCATTTCTTAAGTTACCAAGCACCTCTGGTCTGCAACCACAGAGGGTTTCTTGGAGTGATAACAAATTGGCGCCGTTGCAGGGGAGACGAGTTCAGAAGCTTAACTTCCTGGGAGAACGACAAAGCAGATCTATTTCTTGATGATAGACAGGAAGTAGACATTATCAGGTTGTACATCATCTATCTGGAGACTCCATGAAGGACGAACTCAGTGGCGACTCCATTGTTCAGAATATGCTGGTGACTCCACTAGTATGACATGAACAAAATCTTAGCCAAGAGGTATGCGTTCTGTGATTTTTCAAGCATTGTTGGTTTCCCTAATCAAGTACCTGCTAGAGATGAATGGGAGAATAGTCTTCCTAGATTTCAAGGAGAAGAGTGGGAAGTGCCAGCTGAACATTTGCTGGACTTTCATGACTACATGAATCGGTTGCAGGTAGTGCATGAGGATGTTCAGATCCGGCTCTTTTGTTTTTCATTAGAAGGGATTGCTCGTGATTGGTATCGGTCTTTGCCTAATGCAAGTGTCAGTTCTTTAGCGGATTTTCATGCCGCTTTTCATGTGTTTTCTAAGGATCATTTTCCTGCTGATCTTCTCTATCCTCAGTGTTGTCATGAATTTCATCCATCAACTAAGGATTCAGATGTTCATGAAGAGTATGCTACTGAAGAGAATATTCTACATTATGATCAAGAAATTGCTGATTCACATCATGATAGCCATGAGGATGTTATTAACATTGTATCAAATTCATTTATTAAAGATGACTGTCATGATGATCAGATTGTTTCTTTTGAAATCTTTAAAGATGATGATCAGATTACTCCTTCTGAAAACTTTGAACATGTTGAGCATATTGGCATATTAGTAGAAGATAGTTTCAGATCTGCAGAGGATGAAGAGGATAGACTACAATTTCCAGATTTGCATGGACTGTCTAATCTTCAACTAGAACACATGAATCATGATCCCGAATGTGTTGATGTTGTAGCAGCATATGCTATGAGTAGCCTTCAGTTTTCAGATGTGAAGATACAAGGGAATAGCATCAAATATGGAGAAGAAGGTGAGGAACTGAAAAGTCCAGATCAACAATCCATCCTCCATGTTTCTATGACAAGGATTGAGCAACCTACATTCAACATTGAGACCAGTGAAGGTAGCCTGCAGCAATTGGTTTCTCAGTTCGACCAACAACGAGGAGAGGTATTTCATCATGTTTTTCATGATCCTATTGCTGATTTTCTGGAATCCAAAAACGATATGAATGTTATCATATTCTTTATAGATGGAAGCTGGTCTGATCATCTGTTCAAACCTCTTTTCTACATGTTATGGCTTTCATTATTGTTCGATTCAAGATCCAACATGATGTCAGTAGATCAGTTTCTCACTTGGTTACATTGGAAATCCAGTTTTACTTGATCAATATACTTCTGATTGGCTAGATGTAGGAGTAGACAGACAAATAAAGCTTGTCCTACGAGCTTGTAGATCATTTTCAGTCTTTATTGAATAAGTTGCAGCTGCACCAGCAATATCTGCATGCAGTACCCTTCCCCTGCCTGCTTGGTTTCTTTCACATGGAGAATCCCGGATTGTGGTTGAAAGTAGTTGCTTTAAAGACCTCTGCATCAGAATCTGTCCAGAAGCATCCAGCTTTAATTCTGTGATGGAAGAAGATAAGAAGAGCACTTTTCACAATCTATTACTGTAAGTCAAATAAAGATCGGGCAGATAAAGATAGGTTCCTTTGTGAAATATGAAGGATTTTCAAAGACAGTCTGACAGACACTTGCTGTAGTTTTCAGAAGCATTATGATTTGGGTGAGTATCCCTTGAAAAGCAGGTGATAATCATGTCTTATGTGTTACAGCACTCCCATTGCCTGCACAACACCGTACCTCATCTCCATACAATTCATTCATTTCATGCTCAGGCTCATTCATTAACTTCTCAGCAATTGGGTTTAGGAATATTCTTATATATGCAACTGAGCTTATAACAAACAAAACAAACTGCAGAAATTGGTTCTTGTGCTATTCAGATACAGTGCTAGAATCTTCATTAGCAAGAATGACAATGGGATCTCTGTGGAAAATCCTCGTGCTTGTAGCGGTGGTGAACTTCTTTTCGGTCTCAGAATAACCGTGTTAAAAAGTGGACCTGGGAAACGTAGATCTCTCTGGTAGTCTAGTGCCTGAGCTTGGAACGCTTGAACATTTACATATCTGGAGCTTTGCACAAATGACATCACATGCATGGTTACCTTGTAATTGTAAAGTTGGGTTCAGATATATTAAGAGGAGTATGGTATCACAAACCATCTGAAAGTTCAGGGGCGTGTTGAAACTGGTGTTATTAAAGCTTGGTATGGTTGTAACCTTCGATCCCACTGGTGCCAAGATCACCAAAGTTGCAGCCAAGAAGAGTAAACGATATTTGCTGCTACCAAATACTTCTTGTGTTCAGAGGAAGGTGGAAGGATTTGAAATCCATTTCACTACGTGGTGAAGAGCTATTCTCATTCTGTTGCACGAGATTTAGTAGTTGGGGGGTTGGTATCTCGTCGCATCCAAACATTGGTTCTTGACAGGCGGTGGCAGCATATTACTGTTTATTTCAACTTTGATTTAGTAATTGAGGCGGGATATAGCCGGCCCAGTTCCTTCAGAACTCTGAGAGGAAACTGAATTCCAAATCGACGCCGTAAATCTCGCATCCAGGAATGCAATGCTCCAGTTTCGCTCGAA
Organism: Picea abies; assembly: GCA_900067695.1. Taxonomy (NCBI): domain Eukaryota; kingdom Viridiplantae; phylum Streptophyta; class Pinopsida; order Pinales; family Pinaceae; genus Picea; species Picea abies. The sequence continues at coordinate 6,975 of CBVK0102446572.1, forward strand.
GCGCCAACTACTGGTCGAAACTCCAGTTTAAATAGCCAACTCATCATACGGGCGCGCAAAAAAAAAAAGTTCCAAATCCGTTTAAGTGGTAGAAGGAGAGAAAACACAGGTGTCGAATCGTTTTTCTGCAGATCGCCCAACAAACACAACCACGTAATATTCTGCCAGTTCAATCATCACTGGATGATGAGTTTCGTTCCTCTCGAAACATTGCTATTGGTCTGCATAGACGATACCAAAATGTTGTAGAACGTGGCTGTGGTGAGAAGCTTAGAGAGTTCATCAAAGCTGGGGTTACTGCCTATGCTGTGGGATGCACAAATGAAGGTTTGCGCAAGGAACTTATTAGTTTAAAAGCTTCTGAGGTGGAAGCAGAAGGAATGCCTGGCAGTGGCAGTAGCACTAGGTTAAGGGCCAAGATTACTTCTGAGGAGATTGAAGAGTGCATCCTATGGCTGAGTATCATCTTCATTACTATTTTGTGCACCCCTCAACCAACAATTGTTCGATGGTCAAATACTCCCCCTGTTTCTGCTGAAACCAGGCTACAATGGAATGGCTTTTGTGCTCTCATTGCAAATGCATATTATACTTGAGGCATGGCCTGGCTCTCTGTAAAGACATTGCAGTTGGAGCAAATGGTAGTAACAGGAATGGCATTCATATATGGGCAAGTACATCTGATAAATCATGTGATAAGACTTGAGAGCAAGATAAAATTTCCTGTGGCAAATAAGATGATAGCTACTATAGATGATGTTCGAACAAAAGGTGATTCGGTTGGTGGGGTTGTTACCTGCATTGTAAGGAATGTACCAAGGGGACTTGGTGCACCAGTATTTGACAAGCTTGAAGTAGAGCTAGCAAAGGCTTAAATGTCCTTGCCTGCTACCAAAGGATTTGAAATTGGCAGTGGGTTTGCAGGAACTCTAATTACTGGCAGTGAGCACGTAATGATCAACAATCATCCAGACACTGATGATGCAGCAGCTTATGAAAATCCTAATGAAGAAGCTGTAGCAATGATTGAAGAATCCCCTACTACTGTTGCTATGCTTTCAAGTCCTGCTATTGATGACTGTGGTCATGGTTCTTCTTCTTGGAGCATGGATTGCTCTACAATAGTGAAAGTTAGAACAATACATATTAGCTCTGCTATTTTGGCAGCAAAGAGTCCTTTCTTTTACAAACTTTTTCAAATGGCATGTGGGAGTCAGAACAACGGGATGTCACTCTAAATATAAGTGCCTCAGAAGAAGCAGCTCTGATGGAGCTACTAAACTTCATGTACAGTGCAACAGTAACAACAAATATCGCTTCTGCATTGCTCAATGTTTTAATAGCTGCAGATAAATTTGAGGTGGCTTCTTGTATGCGTCATTGCAGCAGGTCGTTAAGGAATTTTCTTATGACACCAAAATCTGCATGACTGTATCTATAACTTCCCTCTAAGTGTTCTGATGGAAGATGCAGTAAATGAACAGAAGCACCTTTCGAATTCATTGACACAAATAATCAAAGCTGGCATACAATCAAAGGAAAACTTATCTAACGTTTGGATTTTAAATTCATATCGAGAGAAGTTAGTGTCTTATTCAGAGCAATATAGATCAGACCGGGTGAATTTCCGGAAGCATAATGAATGTGGGAAGTATTACCCTTCTGTCTCAGGGAAGTTATCCACAGAGAACTTAAATTCCAGAATGGATCACAGGATGACTGAACAACTTGCTAGGTTTCTTTCATCAGATGAATCATCAAGTAGAAAAAGCAAGAATGTCAACTGATGGAGTAAACAGTGTTCATGTGGCAGGGGACAGTATGCATAGTGATTTTGGGCAAAATAACATTTGGAATCACTATTCAAGGTGTTATCCTGGTATGCATCCAGGTAACATTTTCCATGTTACACCTCCAGTAGACAAGGGTTTTTCTACAGAATTAGCAGCTGAACATGAAAACTTTGCTGCCATGCACGGTGGAGAAAGGTTTTTACAGGATGACAAGGCACTTTATTTGGGAACTTCTCCATAGGGAGAGCTAGAGCATATGAGGATTGAAACTCATTCAGATCATAACTCTATGGTTCATTTGCAGTCAAGTAATGGGCAAAGTCTTGGATTTTATAGAGATGCAAAAAGTAAGGATGTGGATGATATCCTTGGTAAAAGAGATGGCCAGAATATAGAAAGGATGGAGCATGATTACCCATATAATAAGACAAATGATGCTTTGCAAAAGAATACAAATGCTTTGATCAAGACAATCAGCATGTTAAGGATTTGTGTGAAAAGTAATTTTTCTGCTGGGTTTGTAGCCATATCAGGTATGCCAAGTCTGTACTCTGAATATGGAAATGACACGAACCATGTTCCTATTGAGGTGGATACAAATTTTCATCTAGAACCTAGGGAGAAAGATAAAATTTTCTGTGAAAAGTGTGCAAGATGAATTCTTCTTGGATATCTGTGGATCTTTGAACCTCCAAATACTGGCTGTGTTGACTGGTTATTGTCACCGTTGGAGGACAAATCAAATTCTGGAAACACCAGTGATGAAATTTCATAGAAGAAGAGACAGGGACGAGAGGGTGTTCAGCTTTTGATATCCTTACTGGGATTATCCACTGAACAGCAACAAGAATATGTTGTTGCTTTGTTTTCTATTTTATCTATGGAAGTTGACAGCTGTTGGTGGAATACTTCCTCTTGTGCAATTGTTGGAAATAGGCTCTGTTAAATCAAAAGAAGTTGTTGCATTTGTATTGAGAAATTTGTGCTGTCATAGTAAAAGATATTCGTGCTTGTGTCCAGAGTACAGAAGTTGTTCCAGCACTCTTACACCTACTAGAAAATACAGATATCAAAGTGCCAAAAAACTGCTGTAGAGGCCCTTAGGCACCTTATTCGGAAGCAGATCCTAGTATTTTATATTAGTTGGGGGTTTTACTTTTGGGAGATCATCCAGAATAAAAAAATGCATGTACTTGAGGTGTGTGGCTGTTTGCTTTCTCTTACATCTCATAGAGATCTTTTGCATGAGAGAACTACTGCTAACAGTTTCAATTTATTGGTAAGTTTATGTTTTCGGTGGTTTAGGCGAGCCCGTGCGTGTGCTCATTAACCACCGAAAAGGCTGAATGACTCCATGCACAATGCTAAAGGCTACTGAAACTACTAGGTTCTTGGTCACCTCACAGGGAGATGCCCATCCCAGTTGGAGCCAAATGTTAACTCCCAAAATAGCACCATCATTTTGGTCGGGTTTTACGGTGGATAGCATGGCTATTGATAGTTTCCTCAATTACTTGTTGAGTCTTTTAGCTGCAAAACTTAAGTTTTGGTTTTGACCCATAAAGTCTTCTTTTTCAAAATTGTCATTTTTTTACTTTCCACAGCTAACATGTTTTCAAAAATTCATTGTGCGTTATGGAAAGTGCCCACTTTCAACAGCTAAGGAGATCGTTTCATCAGTTGGCACGCTGTTGAAAGTGTCAAATCTTAAAAGGTTTTTAAAATCAGTTCTCGGGTGGTGCGTTGTCAAAGGTACATGCTTTCAACAGCTAAGGAGGGTCTTCTACAAAGTGGCGCGCTGTTGAAAGTACTTACTTTCAGCAGCTAACAGGGGCTTACAAAGAGGTGCGCTGAGGAAAGTCAAGATTATCAACAGCTAACAGAGGTTGTACTCTCGTGTTGGCAACATCAAATCAAATCTTTGGTTCCATATCAGACATTGTTCACAAAGGATCGATTAGGGTTTTGAATTGCAAATGGAAAAAATGATACTTAAACTTGGAGGGCACTTTTCAATCCCTTGTTGAGGTCCAAATTAATATCTGACAACACCGTTGGAAATCTGAGATTCTGTAGATGTCGATCGACTATTTAAACATGCAAAACGGACTTTTTATGACCGAGAAATTTGATTTTGAAAATATGGCCGCTTTCAACAGCGCAAAAGGCAGAATTTTGGCTAGTTAGCTGTGGAAAGTGGCTACTTTCAACAGCGTAGGAGCAGATTTTTTAGGCAGGTGCGCTGTTGAAAGCTGTCATGGCCAGAATAGCCAAATTCTCACCCAGATCAAGAATTTTTTGGTTTGGATGGTTTGAATCCTTCTTCAAAAAGTTGGTTATGAATTATCAAATAAAAATCTAAAAGCCATTCTTGGAGATGAAAGTCAAAAGGGAATTTTTGACTAGATTTAGTGATTTTCAAGGGCAAAATGATAGGGATTTTTGGCACACATCATCAAATTCGAATTCCACTTTCAAAGGAGCAGATCAAAGAGCCTTGGAAGGTGTTGGTCACTATAATTTCTTAATTAATTTCAAACAAC
>CBVK0102446573.1:0-20767 GCA_900067695.1 Picea abies
AGTGGTCCTGATATCCACTTTCATCATCATTATCCCTTGGCTATTTCATAGCCCATAACCTGTAGATTAGTCTGTAACACAAACTCATACATTTCTATGCATTATCATCATGTACTTGCATACTATCATCATTTCAATTTGGTATCCCTGTACCGATAAATTAACATCACAGTTTTCAAATTAGAAATAGATCTCATAATATCCCATAATTCAATTTCAGCACCCATTCACAAGATTATCATTTACCCAAAATAGATTGCATCATATCCAACATCATTCTAATAGTATTTTAAATATTCATAAAATTCTTCATTCTCACAATGTGTCGCATCATATACATCATCATCAAATAAAATTTAAACATTCATAAAATTTACATGCACGTAGTAGATCGCATCATATACATCATCATCAAATAACATTTAAACATTCATAAAAGTTCATAAATTTTTAAAGTTTAAGTGTATCACTTAATAGTTTCACTGTGACTTAGAAAATAAAGTATATAGGCCTCAGGTAATCCTGGATGTCTAATTCAAAAGGTGGTGTTACATACACCCCACCTTCGAGAAACATGTTCTCAAGGTGGTCAAAATAGTGAGGGATAGTCTCGCCGTAGTGTCTCAACATCTTCCCAAGTAGCAGATCCTAGACTATACTTGTCCCACTGGACCTTAACTTGGTCTACTAGATGGTTCCTGAGCTATCAGACTCTACGGTCCAATATGAGTAACGGTTCTACCGTGAGGGTTCCCACGTCCGATACTTGCAATTCCTTCCAATTTAGTTTATGTGATTCATCAGCGACATAATGACGTAAAACAGATACATGAAATACATTATGATTTTTATGCAAGTGGGGCGGCAGTACGAGACGATAGGCAATGGGTCGAATTTTCTCTTGGATCCTGAATGGTACTATAAACCGAGGTGACAACTTTTTCCCCTTCTCGAACCGTATGGTACTCTTATTAGGCCTGATACTAATGAAAACCTGGTCTCCCACTTCATAACTTTGGTCGGTCCTGTGTGCATCTGCATAGCTTTTATACCTATCCTGTGCTTCCTTTAGTCTTTTCCTAATCTGAATCACCTATTCTTCCATTTCTTGAATCAATTCTGGCCCAACTGTTACTCGGTCTTCTAGTCTATCCCAACTCAATGGAATTCTACATGGCCTTCCATACAAAGATTCATAGGGTGGCATTCCGATGGAGCTATGATAACTGTTATTGTAGGCAAACTCTACCAAAGGTAGGTACTTCTCCCATTGGGTTTGATTATCCATTACATACATCCTAAGCATGTCTTCCATGACTTGATTTACTCTCTCATTCTTCCCATCTGTTTCATGATGATAAGTTGTGCTTAAGTTCAACTGAGTCCCCAACGCTGACTGTAAACTTGTCTAAAACCTAGAAGTGAATTTGGAGTCCCTATCTGAAATGATCTTCTTAGGTATCCCATGCAAACAGATAACCTCGCTTACAAACATGCGTGCCACATTAGTGACATCGTAAGTGTCTCTAACCGGAATAAAATGAGCACTCTTGGTTAACTTATCCACTATCACAAGAATGGCATTGTGTCTATGAGATGTGAGTGGCAACCCCACAACAAAATCCATAGAGATGACTTCCCATTTGGACATAGGAACATCATATGGTTGTAGGAGGCCTGTCGGGTGATGGTGGTTGGCTTTTAGTTGTTGACACTCTAGGAATTTGGTGATGAAATGGACTACATCACGCTTCATGCCTACCCAAAAGAAGAGCTTCCTCATATCTGTGTACATCTTCTTCACACCTGGATGCGCACAATAAAGTGCTCTATGTTCTTCCTTCAGTATGATGCTTCGAATATCCCCATTCTTTGGGATGTACATCCTTCCTTGATATCTTAACAGTCCATCTATTTCCAGACTATATCCTTCATACTTTGGATCTAACTGCCTCCTGGTCTAGAGGTTTGAAGTAACCTTTAAATACCAACTGTCTCCTGGGAGTTTTGTCAACACATGTTCCCTCAAATTGACCTTTAAGGTTACCAAGGAGAAGATATGTGGTCTCCTACTTAAGGCATCTGCGACCACATTTTCCTTTCCCTTTATGTATGAAATACCAAAATCGTACTCACTCATAAACTCACTCCATCGCCTTTGCCTGGCATTCAGATCTCTTTGAGTGAAGAGATGTTTTAAAATTTTATGGTCTGTTTTGAGCTCAAAGTTTCACCCCACAAGATAGTGCCTCCAAAGTTTCAGAGCTAGCATTAAAACTGCCAACTCTAAATCATGAGTCACGTATAGCTCCTCATGTTTCTTCAACTTCCTTGATGCATAAGCTATCACTCCTCGATCCTACATTAGCACAGCCCCCAACCCTTTATTTGAGGCATATGTGCAGACCGTGAAGTCCTTTTCCATATTTAGCACTCATAGAATTGGCGCACTAGTTAGTAACCTCTTAAGCTCAATGAATGCACTATCACATTCTTTTTTCCATTCATACCTGACCCCCTTGCATTGCAAAGTGGTGATGGGTTTCGCTATTTTTGAGAATCCTTCCACAAATCTCCGATAATAACCCGCTAGCCCCATGAAGCTCCTCACCTCACGGGAATTTTTCGGCACTGGCCATTCCATAATGGCCTTTACCTTTTCTGGATCCACAAAGATTCCTTCGCCGAAAATGATATGACCTAAATAGTGGATCTCTTTCTGGAAGATGGAACACTTTGATAGCTTCCCATACAATTTTTTCTCTCTAAGGAAGGACAACACTATTCGCAAGTGTTCCTCATGTTCTCTTTCATTTTTGGAATAGATGAGGATGTCATCTAGGAAAACTTGTACAAATCGATCTAAGTAGTTCTGGAATATGTTGTTCATGAGGCTCATGAATATTGTTGGTGCATTGGTCAATCCAAAAGGTACTACAATGAACTCGTAATGTCCAAACCAAGTTCGAAAGGCATTTTTTGGGATATCACCTTCCTTAATCCTTAACTGATGATACCATGATCGCAAATCGATCTTTGAGAATACTGCTGCTCCTTTCATCTGATCGAGGAGGTCATCTATTCGTGGCATCGGGTACCTATTCTTCACTGTAGCATGGTTCAAGTCCCTGTAGTCTATACATAGTCATAAGGATCCATCCTTCTTCTTTACAAAAATTACCAGTGCGCCCCACGGTGAGACACTGGGCCTTATTAGCCCTAAGTCCAGTAACTCTTTCAACTGCATTTTCAACTCACAAAGTTTTGGCACTGTCATCCGATACGGATTTTTGGAAATTGGTTCTGCACTAGGTTTTAGCTCAATGGTAAAATCAAGCTCCCTCTCAGGAGGTAAACTTGATAACTCGTTCGGAAAAACATCCTAAAATTCTGACAATACCGGGTACTGATCCAATGAGGGTCCCTTCCTTTCATTCACTACTTCCACTACATAAAGTCGACACCCTTGTCTCAAGAATCACTTAACCTTCATAGTTGATATAAAGAATAATGACACTTTTCTCTGTACACCCTGGATCTCTACTGGTCTTCCTTCATCATTGACACAAAGCACCCTCTTGGCGAAACAATCTACCAAAGCTCGGTGAGCTACTAACCAATCCATTTTGATGATTAGGTCATATGCCCTGAGATCAGTGACGTATACCTTTAACCTGGTAGTACACACTCTCAGGTCTACTATACAATTATCGACACTAGGTCCTTCTGCTTCTTTTTCCCCCAAAGCCATCTCGACTTGTTTAAAGTCATCATGCTCGTAGGCTGCCAACCCACTCTTTTCTAATGCAGATGGTGAAATGAAACTATCTGTTGCACCAGAATCAAACAAAATCTTAACATTGATATGATTTAGCGTACCTGATGACTCCACCACCGTGGATTGATGTTTGGCCTGGCGGTAAATCTGGTGGTTGCTACTTGCTCTCCCCATCGGTGCCTTTCCTTCTCTATGCACGAACCCTGATTGTAACTCTGGGCAGTCGCGTTGGTAATGGGGTCCCCTGCACCCCCAACAGGTAACACGAGATTGAACCTATGCATTGTTATGTGTCTATCTCTAAAATGAGTTCCTTCCCTTGGAACCCCTACCCCTACTAGTTGTTCCCTGAGATGGTCGTGGACCTGTCTACACCGTTGGCGATGAACGAGATGCTGCACTCACTTCCATTGAAATCCCTGCAGCTATTGTCCTTGGCGCAACTCTGTTACCATATGGCAGTGGCCTTGAGCCCCCTCCCCTAGGAAATATCCTCAGGGCCTTTCCTACGAATCCAGGGTAATGCGGACATAGATGATTTTAGGGGCGAAATTTCGCTCATGGGCAATTAAGGGGCCTCTAATTTTTTATTGGGCGAATTTTTTGTTAGAGTGATTTTTTAAAACTTATTTTATCAGCCCATAATTTATTTTAAGGTAAAAATTGTGTATAGGGTTAGCCCATGTTTTTAGGAGGGATATAGGAAAAAAAATTATATTTAGCCCCTAAAATTTGGAGGAACAAGCTTCCATTAGCCAAATTTCTAGAAATATGGGAATTTATGATAGCTTCTTCGCCCTGCCATTTGGTAAAATTGGGATTTATGGTTTAATTTCGCCCCGATTTTGTGGTATGGGCAGTAGGCACTCAGCACTGGGTAGCTACAACCTACAATCTTCACTTTGCCCGATTTCAATCTTCCCTTTGCCCGATTTCCAAAGAACATGGAGATTTTTGTCCCTCCCACATGGTATAAATTATATGGGATCTGAAATGCATTCCCCAGTTTACATCTTCGTTCTTCTGTTACCTCTTATTTCCCCTTTGGGCCTTTAGGTTTACAGGTTTAGTATTTTACTCTTGGACTTTCTTCTGGTTGGTAATGGGTTACTCCCAGGTTTGGCCCAGGCACCAGTTGGCAGACTTCAGTGACCATATTTTGTTAGTCCAAGACCCCGCTCGCAGAGGAGGACCCCACTTGTGGCTCCGTGCTAAGGCTTGACCACAGTGGTACACATATATCACCTCACTATATAGATTCAAGTACATAGTTCAAGTATAGATGGGTTTGTGTATTGTTAATGTCCTTTTCCTAAACTGAAAATAGTTATACATTCATATTCTTTTGTGATATGGATATATATACATTTTGGATAGCCACGTTGTATGCATCCAATGAATTTGCTAAAAGGTAATCCCAAACCTACAAGTGATCCAGCATGCTGCGATTATGTTTTTGTCTCTGCATAGATTTCTAAATTTGCCACTGAACAAATCTTTGAAATTTAGGTTTTATCCAAAATTTGACTTCTCCTCAAAGCAACTTTCAGAGGAATCCTTTGCTATCTATTGTTTTCTAGTCTAGTGTCATTTTCCCTGGGATCTAAGTCAACAACTCAGCAAGGGTCTGCTAGTGGTACAGAGGTAAAGTAGGGGTGCCCCCTTTCACCCACCTTATCTGGGAACTATATTGACAAGCTAGAATCATTTATGCCAACTGTACTAGTCTGAAGACGATTTCTATTTAGAATGGGTATGCCACATGTGACAAAGCAAGAGGGTAGGCACTCTATTAGTTTGGGCCCAATCTAACTCAAGTAATCTATTGAGCTTCATTTTCTAGCCTAAAACCATCACTTTCTAGTTATTAAAACCATTTTTAGTAATATTTCTATCACTCCTAATCTAGTCCAAGAGTGATCCTGGAGAGGTGTTTTTGCACAATTAATATTTTCTATAAACATTCTCTATTGATAATATTCCAAATACTTTTTCCAGCTAGAGCATTTCCAAACAGATGAATATGTTTGAGGCCCCAACCCCCTTCATTGTTTGGCTAAGGGTTTGTCATTTAACAAGATGATAACCTCCTTGATTCAAGTTCCCTTTCCAAAGGAAACTAAAACAAGTTTTTTGTATCTTCTCAAGAACCCCTTAGGGAATGTATTGGTTCTCTTGGATTCTTGAATGTATTGATAAGCCCCTCTACCACTAGTAAGAATAAATATGGAGACATAGGGAATTATTGCCTTAGTCCTCTAGTTGGAGTGAACAAGGAAGAGGCAAACGCATTAATAAGTACAACAAATGAAACAATGGAAACACAACCCATTCTCCAATTGACAACATCTAGTTTTGAAACCAAATTGTATCAACATAAGCCTTAAGTATAACCAACAAGTCTTATTATATGCCTCAAAAAGATCTAGTTTTCACACCATGGTGGGCATCTTTTTTTATATATAATAGAGTGAAGACCTCCTTGTGTAGATACAATAGCTTCATGGATCTATCTCCATTCCCAAAAAAAAAAAAATGTTTCAAGGAAATAGTATCAAAGAGGAATGTCTTCAATGTGATAGTATCAAACAGTACATTTTTGTATTTCATTGTTGCATTGTAAAGTAGCATTAGTTGAACTGGAGCAGTCCACAGTTTCAACCAAACTCTCTTTCACAGCTCTACCCTCTGTGTTGTATGGCATATTTGTTTCAAATTCAAAGCCAAATTCATCCAGAGGTCCCTATATGTGATTGAATGCCCTAAATGAACTAGCTAGGTTGGTTGGACTGAGACAGTGGAACTAGTGATTGCAAAATAAGGTCCCCTTCTTCAATCATGGTTGGCACTTTACTTGGAACTGAAGACTTCATTGTGGATGTAGAGAGAACCAAAGGTTTCCCCTTCTCATTGTCATCTCCTAATTTTAATGTAGGATTAATGATTGGTCTAAACTCTTGTATGGTGCTTGGAATGGATATTGTCAAAGTAAGGCTCTTTGCATTGATCATTGTTGGTTCTTTACTTGGAATGTGTACATCCTATGAACACTTCATGGTGGGTGCAGTTAGACCCAAGAGTTTTCCTACCTATATCATCTAGCGTATGATGTGTCCCTTGACCAAACTCATCATTAAGCACTATCTCATTGATTGAAGACACAAGGGGTTGGTGTTTTACCCTACTAAAAACCACTTTTATCCATCCTCAAATGTTTGAAATGTGTGTCCTATCTTAAATAGTAGATTGTAGAATTCATTATCATATTGATCAAATGCATTTTTCTTGAAGTCCATCCACACGCATCTGATCAAACGTGGATCATCCATGTACAACAATGTTAAATGAATTTGGTCATGTGGAAGAATGTGATGAAAGGAAAAGTATTGTTCCAAGTGATTGACCCAATGTTTGATACAGGTAACATCAAATTTTCTTACCTCAAGATTAACAAGGTTATTATAGGGATGTGATTTATTAAGGTCTTGTTTGGATACCCAAAGCTTTTTTCAAGCTTATGTTACCACCAAGCTCTGATAGTGTTTAACTTTATCCCAAAGGTTAGTGAGCAACTGATGCACATGCATACACTAGGAGTTCTTGAAGCCCTACACTTGGATTCCTTAATCATCCTCCTTTCTCCTTCTCTAAGGTCTGAAAATATGAATAGTGTGCTAAAGTGTTGCAAAATAGCCAGCCATCTCCACTATCTTCATAACATGTAGGTGCCTAGGATTTTTTGTATTTTGAATATGGTCTTAAGTTTTTAATGATTGGCTGGTGCATCCCCTTGAAGATTGCCTTGAACATGCTTGTTGCAGATGAATTTTGGATCTGGACTACAAATTCTACCCTTGATCCGAGAATGGAATTAGGCCTAAAAACAATGCGCTAATTGCAAATACCCCTCGAGGATGCTGCTTAGAACAGATCTAAACAATACCCTTTATGAATGTGCTTCTCCAATAGCTTCTTTCTTGCCAAAATATCATTAAAAAATTGCACTCATTGCTATCCGAGTTTTAGTACTAAAAATGTTCTCAAGATAGGGGTCTAAGTGTTGATTAAAATGCCCTTATTTCAGATAGATACCCTGCTACAAACAGTCTTCCAGATCTTCCATAAAAGACTTTGATTTAGATTCGCCCTTTTCCTTTGGCCAAGTGTATTCTCTTTGAATGATACCAACACAAACAAACAAAAAAAACCTTCAGGTGAGAGCATCCAAGAGCATTGGTGATTTCATAGCTATGGCAGATTGAAGGCTCTAGGGTGATGGTGGCTTGAGGGAGATGGCAACTCGAAGGCCATCGTGTTGGAGGGTGAAGGAAAATATTCCTGAGGAAGATCCTTAATATCATTATGACCCACTAATAATATTTTGCAATCCTTAGTCTTATCTTCACTTGGAAAATTTTGTATATGTTAACATGTGGCAAATAACCACTTCTCCTCACTGCCAAGAGGACTTGCCACCAAAGAATCATAGTCAAGCCATATATTTGAATCTAATATTTTTTCTACATTTTACATTTCTAGGAAAGTTGGATGATGGAAAATTGCTTCAGGTATCTTTCTCCCAGCTCTTACACACATACTTTGTGAACAAGGACTATAGATCCCTTGCTTCAGCCCATGTGCCATAAATTTAGCTTTGTCAGACATTGAGTCTATTGTTCCTGAGTCTGTACTTAAGGCTTAAAAGTACAATGTCAAGGCATCTGAAAGTATGTTAAAGATTGATAAGAGGATTACGCAAACCTTCGGTATAGGAAACTAGGGAATATTTCTACGTTCTCGTTGTCAAGCTTACAACTTTTCCTGAGTAGTAATATCTTGTTCAATGGCTGCCCATGAATGTTCAAGTTCCTCCCAGGTGTTAGCAGTTTTAAGGATTGTGTCAAAAATATTTAAAGCAATATGTGTTTGATTAGATAGTCCAGGTTCAATATTGGGTTGTGTTGCAGCAGGGACAGTCATTGAGGAACGAGAAGGGTAGGAAAGGATTGAAAGAGATGTTAAACGTTGTCTTGATTTGGTCGAAATAAAGAGAAATTTTTACTTATTAAGAATAAACTAGAAATGCAAATTGAAGGCTCTTTCCCGTAACTGTATTATTTTTAATAAAAAGGTGTGGGGTGAGAGAAAAACATTTAGCTACATATAACGCAAGGTTCCTGTCAAAGAGAAAACTCACATATAAACAGAGGAGGGAATTAGTATAGAAATAATTGACATAGCACAAATATATATATAATTCTGTAAATGAAAATTGGTCTTACACCTGCTGATAGCTGGTGCAGAGGAAAGACAATAACCAATTACAGAAAAATCAAATCCTTTCGCTATAGTAGTTGTCGTACTAAAGTATAATTATACATATCAATTATGAAAAATGGAATGAAATGAAACATGAAACATAAAGAAACAAACTTGTAACACAGTCTTAACGGTATCAAGAATCTCCAGATTTTCTTATATTAACTTCTTGAATGAAAAAACTCTATTACAATCGACTCAAAAAAGGTCCAGCCTTGTTCATTTGGTTCTCTAATATATTTATACATCTTGGAAGATCAGTTAGAGTCTATATGGTTACAAAAATTTAGTTATAACCCAGAGGAGTGCAATTGCTCCCTTTCTCTTGTTCTATCTTTACTTGGTGCCAGGTGCTCACCTTTGCGCTGATTCGGTGCAGGCAATACATTTTTCTACAAACTAAGATAGGAGTCGTGAAGGCTCTACTTGACAGCTAGCCTCGGCGAAGTAACACTCTCGGGCTAACTGTTGTAGCTTGTCTCCCATTTGTGCATCTACAATGTCGAGAGAACTTAGCTGCGTGCTAGGTTTGAGCAAGTGCTGATCAATTTTGGCCATGTCTAACGTATCCATCTGGGAGATGTCGGTCGAATATCTCTCAAATTTTTCCTTCAGATCGAATGAGATCTGTTCCACGTTTATTTGCATCAATGCTTCTGCATCTCCTCGGTTGTCAATATACAACAACTCGCCATCTATTGAATGAAAAGATTCCTCTAAAGAGTGGGTTACCTTTTGGACTTGTTCTTTTCCCAGGGCAATATTATGTTCCCAATCTTTTAATAGAATGTTGCCTCTGGTTTGTTCAGGGATGGAAAACCTAGGAGCGCCTGCTGAAAACCTGTTATTTGTGGCAATTATCGCATTCTAGAAAGCGACCCGAGCCACTTTGGCCTCCCTTTCCCTAGTAGTCAGGTTCTTAGACACTTGATTTACCAACAGACAGTTCTCCCTAATCTCTCCTATCCTGGCAAGAAAATATTGTTGTGTCGAAAGTAATTTGCTCTGAATCTCACTATCTCAGGATTTAAATACGCTGATATTTATTTCTTTGCTTTCGGCAATTTTTGCCCGAACCTGCAATTGTTGAATTAGATCTCTCTGTTGACTCACCTACGCTCTACCATCTCGGACCACCAATTGTGCTTACTCAAGCTTGGTCTTAAGCACCTCTATTTCATTTTTATCAGCCACCCTGGCCTGTTCCATCTCCACGCTGGCCTGACCTTTAGCATTTTCTGTGGTTGTAGCCAATCTTGCCTCAAGAGTCCTAATTAGGCAATTTTTCCTTTTTAATTGATTATTCTTAAGACCAACTGAGAATTGATTTGCTGAAGCATATGCCTCCAGCATTCCCGTTATTTCAGTGGCGAGTTGGTCAGTTTTCTTATTTTTTCCATCAGTCATAATTTTATATTTTTTTACCGTGGACTCTCCTTCTTGATAGAACTCTTTTTTTACCACTGCCTTCCTATTTTTGTCAAAAAACAACTCATTTGGAGGGAGTTCCTCTGCTCTAATAGGCCTCAGTTCTTCATTAAATATCCATCCTTTGCTGACATTTCCCTGTGCCGACTGCAAGGGTCTGACCGAGGTGATGAGTTCTCCTATTTGTTTTGCTGCGTCTTTGGGAGTACTAACGGGATTCTACTCCTTTGGTGTAACCAAGGTCTCTCTTACAGTTTCTGGTTTCTGTTCACTTGGTGGGCTTGGAATCTTTACTTTCGCCTCTGAACTCTGTTCCCTGGGGAGGACCGTAGTCTCCTCTTCTGCTTTGGGATTCTTTATTTGCTCCTCTTCCTAGTGTTTTCCAAGATTAGAAATTTGGTCCTCATAACTTTCAGCATCCTTTTGTTTCGCCTCGGAAATACCCAAACCTCCCAACATAGTGGGAAGGCTTCTCCGTCTATGTTCTTGGAACTTTAATACGAATGTTGTGTCTTCGGGTGCTAATGATTGAATCTGGGCTAGCACTTCTTCATACAATCTCGCCCCTCGGAAAATGTCATCCGAGGGTGAATTTTCATGCTCAAATCTCTTGAGCCCACAGTGAGCCAAATGGTTTCTCACAACTCTCTGTGGATCATGCTTTTTAACTTCAATGGAAACCAAACTTAGGTCCTCCAGGGTAGCAGCCTCGGCTTTGGCATGCCCGAAATCTAATAAAGAATAGGAATTGAACCGAACAGGAAAATAAGGCCATACCTTCTTTGAATAACCCTTGAGTTCTTTTCTTATGCCTCCAATTACCGTTTTCCAGGCAACTTCTTGACAAGCCAGCTTGTCAATGATGAACAAGGGCAGAGCATGAGGGGGGACAGAAGATCTGAAAACTTGGAAATATGAAAACTTTGCCTCCACATACAAATCTTCTATGCCACTCAGACCTATTTCAATGTTGTTCGAGACGCGAGGTGGTGGGTGTCCAAAAATGGCGATATGCAGGGGCACCATCACCCAGTTAAAAATCTCATATATGAACTTACCTGCTTTGTTCTCCCAGAGTTTTTCATGATACTCCTGCACAGGTTTTTCTTAAGATGGATTCCAAGCCCAGTTCATCAAGGGGAATGGTGTCATGGAACATACCGCGTTCATGATATACACTGACATGAAAAATGAGGATGGTTTCCCACTTTCCTTCTGCTCCCGATACTCTGTGACCCTATTGGCCAGACTGTCTGAGAGCATCTTGGCCCAATTGAACGAGCAACCTTTTGCTACATGAAACATGAGAGGCACCCACGCTATGTAGAAATGTGTTGTGTCTTCTCTTCCAAATAGCCTGTATGTCATCATGGCCACATATTTATACTGTGGCTCCAAAGAAGAGATAGAATAAACACCATGGTCGTTTTCTCTAAATTTCGCTATGCGCGAAACCCAATCTTTGATCAAACCGGGCATGGTTTTTTCATACTGAACACATTTTTTATGTTTGAACTCCTCTAGGAACTCGGCACCATATGTGTATTCAGATGTCGAAGGCATCTTGTACATGGTTTGTAGATGCTCGGGCCTAAAAGTCCCGACAGTAACTCGATGATTGTTTATGATCATCCTGGTGGGTAAGTCTACATGGTCCAATGCCCAGTGGATCATGTCATAATACAGTAGCAACCGTGGCCTGGTTGCTATTCTGTGCATCCCCAATTGGACTATTATCTTGTACTTGGTGTGTATATCATCCATTTCGATGTCATCAGAGTCATCTGAGTAGTCTACCAATTCTACTTGCACAACAATTGAGATAAATGACCAGTCAGAAATTGAGTCGACACTTCGGGGTGAAGTATCAACTACATTGTCTGTACCCTGTCCCACTACTTCTACATTCGCCTTTGCTGCTTTCCGTGGAACCATAAATGAAACTTGCATTTTTTCCCTTCTACGATAGACCTGTGTATACATGCAGAAATTAGTTCACTCGAAGAATGATGAGCTCTGTGCGCTTATAAAAAATGTTTTCATCATATAAAATGAACATCCTGTATATATTTGAAAATTTTGTACTTTTCGAAATAAGTCTGTCAAATCGCAATTAGAAACAAAGTTATTGCATAAAAATCCAATCTTATTATTCGTAGATTCACCCTAATATTCCATTAATGTCATCAATGTTTGGCAGTCTGATGGTCAGTCGGAGTAGGGAGAGGGATGGCTACCTCGAGAAACGTCCAAGCCTCGATGCGTGGGGCCTATCTTTCTTTATTTGAAATTATCAAAACTTAGCAACATTAATAACTTTTTCACTTTTCGCTGCATCGTTGATTTCCTCTTAATTTTTTGAGTCTTCAACTCGCGAGACTGCGAGGACCGATTTTGGCTTAATAAACAGTAATCATGATTTAGAGCATTATTAATTTTATAATCAATTTATTCGCCATATAGCGACTCGGAACTTTGAAGACAAGTTTCTAGGAGATTATTATGCCGAGTCGCGAGACTACGAAACGACGATAATTAAGGCTCAATTAAGGGTGGAAATATTAAATTAGGTGCCTAATTAATCTTACTATAATCACGTCACGACTTCGTGAGTCGGGGTTTTAGACACCATAACTCTCGAAAAAATAGTGTCGAGTGGTGAGATGCCGAGAACAGATTTAACAAAGGTTATCTTTTTCCCTTTAATTCTTGACTAGGGTTAGCCCGAAAGAACCTCGTATTCTCATCTCTCGGAGCTGTAAGAAAGAAAATTCAAACTTAGCGAACGCTGAGGTGCGAAACCCCGATGATGCCTAATTAATGAGTTAAAGTCTTTACCCTGGTTAGGGTCTTGAGTGAGTGAAAATTTAAAATAACTTCACCACTTCGTGACTCGAGACTTGTGAATTCATGAGTTATATTATCCGACCTTTGAGATCCCGAAGTAAAACAAAGAGAGAAATATTCTAAGAAAGTAGATGTGTTTTGAGAGTGAAAAAGCATCGTTGCTTATGTGACAAGGTTGCAGAGTTTCAAAATCTCGGAAGTAAAAGGAAAAACAACTTTAGATTTCAAGTATAAAAATTGAAAATTGTGCAAGGTAAAAATAAAACAAGGGCGGCTCCAACAGAGTCTTTGATCTCTTCAACAATACTAACAATTTTTTTAGCATGTGTATGGCACGGTCAGATGTCATTAAGGGTATTCCCCACATATCATGAACCTCTTATTTCTGGAGGCATAAAAAATAGCCTTGATTGATTTTCCCAATAACTAACCTTGTGATACCCTATTCCAACAAGGTTAGTTATTGGGAAAATCAATCAAGGCTATAAAATTAGTTTCTGACAATATCTTCAGCAGTTTTGGACCATCTCCAAAGACCTTGAGTTTTGCTATCTCTGTTTTGTTTCTACTTGCACTGGATACATGAGGATAACCTTGCGAACTATTGTGATTGATACTCCCTTACTCACAAGTTTGTCAGCTATCCACCCTCCCAAATTTGCACTCAAAGCCATTGTAAGCCAAGGTAAAACACAAAATATTCCAGATTCCGTGAGGTTAAATTTAAAAACCTAATTATAGTATGTTGACATGCATGTGAGAAGAATGAATGTCCCCCAATTGTGACAAAAGTGGGAAACTATCAGTGCCCAAACTGGTGCCTTTGACAACAATAATTTCGATGGAATAGTTTTAACAGGTTCTTTTAGTTCATTGTTCCTTAGAATGAACTCCTTCTCTTCAGGATGAATTTCTAGGTCTTCAAGGGGTGAAATCTGTGCATTCCATTGCTAAGTGGAAAACCATATGGCTCCAAGGGAACCAAAAGAATAGAACACCGAGACCAACTAAACTTGTGGATCAACAAAGGAGAGAAAGCCAACTCAGCTACAGAACCAAGGTACATCCCACTATAAATTAGTGCTAATGCTCTACTTCTTCTTTCACAGGGATCCACCTTAAGAGTCTGTTATTCATAGTAGGCACAATAACACCCTTGCCAATCCCCATAAATGCATGAACAAGGAGCAAGAAAGGAAATCCAACTCTTGCAGCGATTAGTGTGAGAATAGTGGAAATTGACCACAAAACTACTCCCAATCCCAATACACGCTTGCGACCAACTTTATCTGCCCATATACCTCCAACAATCTGAGTAAGCAGGTAACCCAAGAAAAATGAAGACTGAACCAAGCCAACAGTTGTTGGGCTCCAATTAAACTCTCTAGACATGGGAACTTGGAAGGATGGAAATACTCATGTTTACATGATCCATGTTGCAAAGAAGAAAGGAAAAGTAACAAAGCAGTACAGTATGAATGAAGGACATGCCATGATTGTCCACCTAAGGGGATCTGGTCAACCACTAACCAACACTTGTACATCCAACCATCCCATCATGTCCACATATAGACAAATCATCACACTTTGGGCTCATTAGAGTGGTTACATCTCATGAAAAAATGTAGGGTACACTACAGAGAATCCGGTGTGTAACAAGCTTAATAAAACCCTAGTTAAGAGATTTGATCAAAGCTCCAATGAAAAGGCTTCCATATCTAAACAAAAAAAATCATCCACTACCATGTCCACATGACCTTGTAAAATTCAAAAGGCAACCCATCCAAACACAGGGACCTTCCATTCTACATGGAGCTAAGAGTTGCAAAAAGTTCCTCCTTCAAGAAGTTATGATCCAACCCGTCTTGCACTTGCAAGGAATGAAGTCAGAGGCTTCCTCCAGCCAATCACATCCTTTAAGACCAAGTACATTCACAATTGTTGCAACCTCTTTGATATCTCCTCAAACAAATAGATTGATGAACAAAAGAAATCAAATCAACAACCTATCACAAGTGTAGATCATCTATCACAGGTATAAACAACACTCCAAACACTAGATTTTCATAAGCATCTCACCCACAACCCCTCACAAGTCCATGTGCCCATCTCAGGCATGGATCTCTTCAATCTCTAGAGTTTTCTAGACATCACACCCAATGAAATCCTCCAACAACTCCCTCTCACACACACTGGCATACAATATTTCAGATGCACAACTTTGATACCATGTTAAATTTTCATGACATAGTGGGCAGATCTGCACTTGAAACTGTAAGGCGAGTAAAATGAGACTGCTTAAGCTCCTATCTAAATAGGGGAATTCTGAGTGCCAGATCTACTAACACATAACTTTGAAAATCAGAACATCGGGCTATAGAAATTCAAAACAGCGAATGTAAATTCTGATTCTGCATAAAATAGAGTTTTGGAACTAGGACAGCAAGAGGAATTTGCAGCACACAAGGTCACATATCTCTTAACTGGAAAAGAATTACACAACAAACTTTTTCACTCCTACTAAATATGTATGTAATGAAGCACCCTATCTCTCTTTATAGAACTAGAGAGCTAGGGTTACAATGAACATGGACAAAACCAACAAAGCACCTATCTTAAGGAAAGCACATCCTAACCCTATTGCACCTAATAGAGGGTGCCCTCATACATGGAATACACCACCTAGAATAGCATGCCCACTGGAGAAGACAAACTGCAAGCATGCATGCACCTTATAACCTTGGAAACAATGCCAAGTCTAAATCTGGAAGCTCACCTACAGCATGCACTCTGTCTAAACTTAAAACAAAACTATACACATCTAAAGATAGCACATTCATGACACCTCACACACTAGTTGACTACTCAATTGTTCTGCCTTGCCAATGGAGTCTCTAGTGCACCACCACTCTAAATGCAAACAAGTGTGCTACAGGATTGTGGCTAGATTGAATTGGATCTGCTAGGTACATGCTCTAACTGAGAAACATGTAGAAACTAACAAAACATTCA
Source organism: Picea abies (assembly GCA_900067695.1). Lineage (NCBI taxonomy): Eukaryota > Viridiplantae > Streptophyta > Pinopsida > Pinales > Pinaceae > Picea > Picea abies. The sequence goes on from CBVK0102446573.1 coordinate 16,385, forward strand.
ACAATGGCACTTGGAAAATCTAAGATTTCTAGTGTGGACAAGGATGTTCTAACAAGTCTTTGTCATATGATTCCAAGGCGTTATTTATATAAAATGAAGATGCAAGGGAAAGGTCCTATCTAGAGGGATTGGATATGGCAAAGTGGAAGCCTATTTATATCTATAATATGAAGGGCATTTATGAGTTGGTGTGGCACTCCTCTAACATCGGGCTCTGCTTTAGTAAAGGTGGGGTCTTGGGGATCCAATGGAGAAATGATTGCGGTGTTGTCAGTCCATTTGAAAAGCTTGTGTCTCTTTTAAACATAAAATTCGGGGTTGGTTATTGCTTCATCACATATTAGATGTCAAGAGTAGGTTGCACAAAGTTGGTATTGTTAGTTTAGCTTGTGTAGTGTGTGGTAAAGAGGAGACAGTGCAACATGTTTTTTTGGAAATGTCAATATACCAGAGATTTTTTATCATGGTTTCAGGCTGAATTTCAGTCTCTATTTGTATCTCTACTCTCCTCAAGGAGGAGGGGGATACTGAGGAACACTTGGATGGTCATGGATCGCTGCAAATTACTTTGGCTTTCAGTTTGTTAGGTTGCAATTTGTTTTGTGGAAACATTGTTGTAAGAGTTATCTCTACTCTTGCAAGCACAACAACGTGCTTTCTGCCACGATGTTGAGTCCCTCCCCATGGGGACCTAGGCTCATATGATGACCTTTCTAGCTTTTGTGGACCATGAATTTCCTAGTTACCCTATTATGTGCATGATGTAACTATCTTGAACTCCATTGTACTTATTTGTTCTTTGAGATAATTACGAAGCATTTAAAAAAAAACACTGCATCAGTGATCATGGACATGCCTATTTCTTGGTGATTGCCAACAACAACTCTTTGATGTAAATAATAGGGATTTATTACAACAAAATATTGAAGGACTACAAACAATAAGAAATGCATCTCAATGATAGTCCGTCGGGCTGCAATGTAACCACAAGTCGAAGCACTTGTCACTGAAATGATCCAGGTTCAAACTAGTGGGCATGCTCCAGTAAAAAGCAAAAACATGTGAAAGAGAGAAGTGTGTGAAATGTATTAAGTGATAATCTATAAAGGGCCTTTGTTACAGACACTAACCCAAGCATTCATCTAAAAAAAATGCAGCTCAATGATAGTTCAAAAATAGGCTTAACTATTGGAACATGACCTGAGTCATTGGATTCGCATGTGTGTATTTTTTTTCATTTTATACATTTTGGGAGAACATAACTTCAGAAAGTATTTATAATATAGTTAGACACAAATAAAACTATAATGTCAGAAATAACCACATTTAGTTCTAGCTGTCACTTCTGAATTGCATGCATGCAACCTATGAACCAATCAAATTGCAGAGCTCCAAGGAATGTTTTTGGTTATTATTTATAGTAATTGTCTCCTCTGGAAAAACTTCATACCTGGCACATTAACAGAGAAAATAGGGTTGTCCATACACATGGAGGAAGTTCCAATGCAGTCTTGAATCTGATATGGACCAGTATATCCTACATAGTTTTTTTGTTTTTCTTTGCCATCTCCTGTGTCACCGGTAACAAGATCATCTTTTCCCATGCTGGTTTTGCCAAGAACGGTTTCTAATCTTATGATATGGATATGTGATGATTCTAGGGGATTTTCAGGAGCTAATTGAAACATGCCAACAGTGTGGTTGTCTTGACTGAAACCATGAGTGCTATCTTCACTGAGAATAGACCGGGCTCTTTTCAATGAAGACTCTGACACTGCCACAGGTTTTCCAGTTGCAGTCTGAAACATAGGAGCAGTTTGAGTGATTTTCTTAATAGATCTGAAATTCTTCTTGTTGGTAGGCAATTCATGAAGACAACAAGAATTGTGCACTTTCTTTGGATCTTCCTCAAGAAAAGTCTTTTCTTTCCTAATAGAAATAGAAGATGGTATCAAGCAATTTCTTGGAGTAGTTTGTAACATTTTTGAAGTGATATTATCCACTTGAATCTCGGGTTTGAAATTACCCGTTATTTCTGAAGAAGGATATTCACAACCCAAAGTGAAGACAGGACTATGAATGTCAAAGCAAGTTATGAATATTTGAAGTTTCCAGGATGCTTCCTTTTCATGTTCCTCTAGATTCCTTACTATAACAGATATGGCCTTCGAAGAGTAGGCAACTAAGGTCAAGCATTTGATGCCATTTTTTAACTTTATTTCATATTTTAAGTTGAGAAAGATGAGGGTTCAAATATAGTCCACTTTTATTAAGTACCCATGTTGGCTTGGGAAGTTGCAGAATGATCTCCGAAGATGATTCTCATTACATTGTTTTCATATTTGGAAAACAAAATATTCTCAACCTTTTGTTATGCGATGGATCGAATTTTAGTTGAATAGCACAGGAGGGCCTGCTAGTAAGGCGGCTACTGAAGAATGACCTGCCCAGACCTGCCAAGCCACAGAGAGAATGTGGGCACTTAAAAAGCGAGGAAGTTGGCATTTAAGGTCTGGCTTTGACCAACTCAAAACCAAAATTTGAATAGCATTCTAATATTCACTGGTTGCATGGAGGTGTTACTGGGTTGGGATAACCGACCCTTCAATGTCTAGTGAAACCTTAAGACCTTTGGAGACCTAGAATTAGGATAAAAGAATTAGTACTTACCTCTTAGAAGGTGTGGGATAGATGACCTTAGATAAATACTTTCAGACCTGCTTCATTCTCTTTTATTTTAGAAGAATCAACCAAGTTCCAATTTAAGGTTGGGAATAATGTTAACCCTACTAATAGGATTAGTTGAAAGCACAAAACCTAACATGGCATATCTCTAACAGTTTTCTATTACAGAATATCATGATATTTGAGCACAGTGTCTTCAAACCATAACCTAGTGAGTATGGGTTATTGCTAAGAATGGACCTTGGGCATCTTGTGGGCCATTTGCATGTCCAAATCATATGTCGGTGCCCAAGTGGAAGTCTCTATTAAATGTCATTGCATTCAAAAGAAAAATGTCATCCTTTACCATCACAGGATGGCTGGAGAGGATCAAGATTCGAAACCTTTATTACATGAAGTGAGATCAGTTTGCATTTTTGCTTCTTTGGGAAGAATGCTACTTCTATTAATTATAAGAGAAAGGTACAAATGGGCACCTTTATTTAAGGTTAATTAAAATATCAATTTGTTTGTCTTCTTTCTTTTAACATTGTTACTTAAATTTTTGGGGAAGGTGATAAAACCTATCATCATTCAGTTGGCAAATCTATTATCACCCAGTTGTCAACCGGTAGGAAGAACAAGAAGAACAACCATTTTTGTTTGTTGTTTGCAATGCCATTACTATTTGTTATTGGCAATGAAAACAGTAAAGAATAAAGTACAAACATACACCTTTATTTTCTTTTTATCTTTACACTGCTACTCATATTAAGTAAAGTAAGGGCCTTTTATCTTTACACTGCTACTCATGTTAAGTAAAGTAAGGAACAAAGTATAAGGGCAATGCAAACAGTAGAGAATAAAGTACAAAGTTCAAATAGACACACCTTTATTTGTTTTTTAATTTTTACACTGCTACTCATATTAAGTAAAGTAAAGAACAAAGTATAAGAGAAAAGTATAAACGAGCACAATCCTCTATATTCATATACATGTAGTTGCAAATTGGGTTTGCATCCTGTAGTAAAAGGATGAAACTATAGCATAGGAATGATGTGATATGCAACATCATAGTCTATAAAAAATTTCATGCTTTGAGCTTTGAACTCTTCTCTTTCCATCGGACACAAATCTGCTAACGCTCCTGATAGATATAAGGCACACTCAAAAAACAATTCAGGGACTTCTTATTCTTATTCCTATAGGTATAGATATAGGTAAACATTTCTTATTCTTATTCATATAGATATAGGTAAACATTTCTTATTCTTATCATATATATCATGTTTATTTTAGGTTTATGGGTAAAGGAAAAACTCCCAATAGATCTCTGTAAGAATTTGGAATTATACTATATAGAATATACATTTATGTTTATGGCTAAAGCTACAACTCCTTTACAATACTCTGTAAGACTTGACTAATCAACAGGTGACAATTTACTTTCAAACTTGTCAATCAATTCAAACATTGGAATGTTGAAAAGCAACGAAATGTAGATCTTTCATTTTTTCAAATGAACAAGATAAATTTATATTGTTGGTTACATGAGGAGAAATTTGGGAGAAAGTATTAGAGTATCTTCATTCAAATTGAATATTCTATACTTGGTAGGAATTTTACTAATTTTATATTATTTCTCTTGCAGGTTTCACTTTTGGCTTCTAGATCAATTTGAAATTTCAATTGTGGAATATTTATTGAGATGTCAAACAC
>CBVK0102446618.1:0-13781 GCA_900067695.1 Picea abies
CTAAGAACTTACATCATTCGAGTTTCTATTGGGTTTTAGAAGATATCGAATCTTTTCCAAGCCCCTTCCAAGGAGATATATAAGGAATGAGAAATATTTAGTTAGAGAGGAAAAATCATTTGTAGAGTTATGTTGTCCATATGGAGAGGTGCTTTTCCTATTCAAAACATCCTTCATAAAATTGCCTAGTTTGATCAAGAAGATGAGGAGAAGCAAGTAGCAAAGAGCCAAGGAGGATGCATCATTACTAAGGTATGGATTTGATGTAATTCCTTCATATTAATCAATAAATCATGTGTTTTCCCCTATCATTATTGTGTAATTAAATTTCATAAGATTTATTTGGTTTACTTCATTATAAATAAGGTGAGATTCAAGTTAGATCTAGGATTTTAATGTCAAGTAGAGAGGTAGAAAGGCATTGTTTGTATTTTGTGTGAAAGAAGCATATTGTGGAGATTGGAGTTGGAACTTCAGATCTACATCAATCGAAATATATGAAGGAAAACCTATAGTGAAAGGTATGCTATCTCTACCACTCATTGGGATCAACTATGAATCCATTTGCTTGACTCTAGGAAACCCATAGAAGTCTATCCCCATTGTTTGTCTAGGATAAATAGGTAGGTCCTAGGGGGGTCTGCTTACCAAAGTGGTGATATTTCTCCAATAACAAAATTGGTGACTCCACTAGGCAATAATATTTGATTCTTCTCTAGTTTAGATTTCCTTTCCAAACTACCCTTTGTTTTCTATTCTTGATTTGATTTTTTTCTTTCGTGTTCTCTGTTAGTATCTAGATTTGATATATCCAAGACAAATCTAATTGATCTGAAGAATGTCCACCTTTCCCCAAAAAAAAATTGTATTCATGATCATCCCTGGTTGTAACGTCGATGTCCCATGATGATCCCTACAAATTGGGGAATGTTGAAGGTTTCCAAAATTCTAAGATAATTTTGGTTATTCTAGGTCTAGCAGTCTCTATTGATCTATTTTGCAGATACCTTGGCTCTGTTTGAGTTTATTTGTCACAAAATTTACCTTCATTTGTTGTTTGGAGTGCGATTGGGTGGTTTATCATGGATTTCTTGGTTAGGCTTGTTTGATATCTAGTGATCATGTTAAGTTGGTAAGTGAACTAAATATATTTGGAAATATCTAGTAGTGTTTGATGTGATTTCCTTTGGATTGTCCTTTTGTGATTATTATCCATTGTTATATATATCCTTTTAGGTGAGTTTTGGGTGATATATTTGTAGTGACATTGGAGTGGTATTTTTACCATCACTACCAATTTCCCACAACCCTTTTCTTGTTGATTTGTTGGTTTTTTACTAGCATTTTGTGTTCTTTCATAGATCAATTTTTTTTTCCATTACATTTGGAAAAGTTACAAAAATAAAAAAAATTCATGTTGGTGAGATTTTTAAGCATGGGAACATGATTTTGCATTGTTGAATTAGATGTTCTAGGTTCTAAAAATAATTTTTGGTATGAATTGTTTGCATGGTTCCTTGGGGTGTGAAGTTGCATTTTTAAATTTACAAAGAAAAGGTTCTATCTTCCCTCTCGTAGCTAGATTTCATTGAATTGAATGATTGCATTGGAATATTTGCATTGCTTGGTTGGGTCAAGAGTCAAAAACACGATTAAGGTTTAATTCATCTCCTATTGACGTAAATAATATCCATAAAAATAAATTTTATAATCTAAAATCAATTAGACAATTTTCCCTTTTAGTGAACCAACATTAGATAGGCTTATGGCCTTATAATAGGATCAAAGAGTAAATTCTCCAAGGACATGCAAACTAAACCTAGGAGTCATTAAAGAGTGATAAACACAATCTTTCAGAAAGTGTGTCAGGAGCCTCCTATAACGCAGGAGTTAAGCACAAGGTCACATTAGGGAAAGTAGGGAGATTAACCCTCTCTGCTTGTTTCTGTGTTTGCGGTATCACTTTGATTTCTATGTATACAAGGGGTTTCATTGGTTCCATGCCTCTCTGTGAGGTAATGTCTTTGGGTCTTCAATATTAGTTACCCTACCCTTACGTGCGGTCGAAACTATGATTTTTCACCCTGTAATTAATTGTAAGGTAGTACCCTTAGTGACCTTTCCTAGGTAGCTTACAGAGGTGACTGCAGGTTGGACATTATTATAGTACCTAGGGAAGATGCTTGTTCACTATCTGAGTTCCCCTAGAGGGTTCTTGCCTTAATAAAGGGTTCTTGTATCGGTCAAGGTTGTTTCACATAGATCATCATAACTTCTCTTCATACTTTCGCTATCCAATATTGTGGGGACTTCATCTCCCCTAGAGGGTTGGTTTTCAGAAGGTTCCTTGAGCCATTAGTTTGCTTGTTGTTATCCTAGATTTTATAAGGGTTTTCTCTTTGATTCTGATTTTAGATTGGACCTAGGTTAAAATTTGTTTGATTTACACGTATCATTTTCACCATGTCTGAATTATCGTGTTGGTACCATCTATTGCAAGGATTAGAACCCATCATGGAGGTACAACCACCTCTCAAGTTGTGTGAAGTAAGTGACCAAGAATTTGAAGGGTCTTATATTTAGCTTGATGAAACTGGTTTGGTTGACATGGAAGTGGTCAATGAAATTCCTCCACCAATATTTGATCCCTCTTTAACTGACCTAGAAGAACCTCTACTTGTCTAGGTTAGGGATATCATTCATGAGCCTTTTTCTTTATTTATAAATCCTTCCACCATGCCGGGATAAATTTCTTCATCCAATGTAGCTAAGCCTTCAATCCCATATACAAGTGGGACTTGGGGCATCCCCATGATGCCCACATTACCACCCATTAGCTCCATTGGAACTACATTTCCCGTGCCTTTTTCTACAGGTCCCTTGATTTGGGGTACTATGTCGTGTCTTCATTCCCATCCATTAGTATACCCAATGTTACTATTACCATCCCTTCTATTCTGATGCCCACTAATGGATCCTTTTCTGATGGGGGGTCGAGCCTTTGTTTCAGGATAGGAGGTCAAACGCCTTCTACCTCCACCATTCCTATGAGTTCAGGATAGGAGGTCAAACGCCTTCTACCTCCACCATTCCTATGAGTGTCCTGACATCATCAGGTGTGGGTGTACCTTTTGAGCGTAACTTTCCTAGTGGATTTGGGACTATCTCTAGTCAGGCTGGGGGTAGTAGTATGTAAGGAGGTTTTAAATTCCCATGGGTTAGTACAAATTTCCCTAGGGACACACCTCTCGATGGTAAATTTTCAAATTGGGGAAGGTTTTTCTTTACCAATACCTCAAATTCCGGGGGATTCTTCCCTGGGCATAATTTTGGGAATGTTTTTTCTGGAGGGTCTACATTTATCCCTGGGGGAAATCCCCTTGGGGGCATGTCTATTCCAAGGAGAAGTCATGCTCCTGGAAGTGCCACCATCCTTAAGGGCACTCAATCTTCGGTAACACCTCAAAAACCTTTTGGTAGTACAAATTTAAGGTGATTGTAAGGTTCATATGGGACAACAAAGACTTCATCTAACTATCATTATTTTTTTTTCCAATGGAATATCTCGCGGGAAACCCCTGATTACTTCCAAACCTCATGGATGAAAAATGGGTTAGATCGCTGGCCCTGATTACGAGGCTTAACCCCAAGGGGGATTGATATATTTGAACCTATGACCTCCTCATGATGGTGATGTTATTTTTGTGCTAATATGTTGTCTATGAAAGTCTTAGTCCATATTTCCATCTATGAGATCTATAGTGCATCGTTTGGTGTGTAAAGATGGTGAAATTGAGCCATTTCAGGATATGGTCGAGTTTATAGTCCTTTTTCTCATAATTTCAAGAGGGATTCAATGGTAAACTCTATTTCTGGGTTTGAGCAGTAGAATAGAAGAGTGAATTCAAATTTGGCTTTGTAAGTCCATTTTTATTGTAATTTTTGACATTTGAGATTAATGAAGAGTAGTCTCACTATTGAAGGGGACTCAGAGATGTAGCCTAGGAGAGGTGAACTCCATCTTCAAATATTGTAGTATTTATTTCTTTGTGTGTGTGTGTGTCATATCACATAATTCTACAAAATTATCATCATTTCATGAATTTTTGGATAAGTAAAAGATTCACATGTGTTATGCAAATCTGTCAAATATGATCAAGAATTATTCTGAATCAAGTTAGATGTTGAAATGTGTGTTTAAAGAATAATTTTTCATCTAAGGATTTTTGGATCATCAACCTTCTGACAGTACAAACATAGGGGGACCGCAAGGTTCATCTAGGACAGCAGATACTTCATCTCCCTCCCAGTATTCATGTGTCCATATGTTGCTTCCCTTTCTCACAATGTTAGACTTACTTGATATATTGTGGTTGAAAAATAGCCATATTCCCCACAACGCTTCATGTTCGACTATTCCTGGAAACCTACCTTCATACATATTGAAATTTGACAAAAAGATGGTAGAAGACCCCTCCACACACATCACGACGTATCACTTATGGTGCTCATCCAATTCCTTGATGGATGATAATGTGGGGCTGCATCTTTGCTAGCGATCCCTAACTGAAGTTGTCACTAAATGGTACATTGAATTACAAGGTGGCTACTTTAAAATATTTAATGACTTGGAAATGGTGTTCCTTACGCATTACTAGTTACCCATTATGTATGAAATAGGAACGAAGCTCTTGACTTCACTATGTCAGGATAATTCCACTCACATTTTTTATCACATTCATAAGTGGCAATGAAGGTGTCGAATGATCAAGGCTCAGATCTTGGATAAGCTCTTGATGGATTGGTTCACCAAATCCCTCCTTCCAACCATTGTCAAGGATGTAGCTATGGTCAAGGAAACTACTGAGGAGCAAGACATTATGCGTGCCTAGTATTTGGACTTGATTTCCTCTCGGTAGAGTACCCTTTATGACATTATTCCCCATGCTCCTAGGTCATCGACGAATCCAAAGAAGCCAAACCTAGGACCCCATGCTGATGGTGTGGTTGGTTATGTTTCCTATGCCTCTATTGTGGTGTACCCGACCACTCTAGTATCTACTAGGATGGTGGGACACTGAAAAATTTCACCAAATTCCCTCTAACATCCACTATAACATCCACATTTAAATCAAAAAATGCCAGATAGCATATAAATCCATAGCAAAATAATTATATAATTCATATAATAAACCATACAACATAGCATTTAACATAAACACAGGAACATAGTACTTATCTCTTAAAAATCCACTGACTGGTTGTAGACCTACAACATCCCACCCAGCCATAGATCTCACTACTCATAAATTTTCAACAGTGGATCACCCCCTGAGCTAGGGCTAGGACTACACCAAAGAAAAGGATTCCTAATCCAACAATGGTCCACAATAAATACCAAGATGGTCTAAGCCAAGGTACCAAACCTCAGTTTCACTCCAACCTACAATCCTCATGTTGTGCATGATCCATCATCTTCTTCCCAGCTCGATGGACCTATTCAAATTGAGAAGCCATATTTTGATGCACTGCTTCACCCTTCAAAGGTAATTCTTCAAAGAACGAAATATAATCCAAACATAGAGGCCGCCCACAACTACAACATTGTGAAATAATTGGCCCAGGCACCTTGTGCCACGTCTACCCTCGAAGTCCTCTAGAGTTGTCCAGCACAACGAAAAGCCTTGTTTTATGATATAGGTGGGTTTGATCCCTCAGAGTCGAGTTTGATGACCTTTGATTATGATCAAGTTACTCATAGGCTCTCCCATCAAGTTTATTTTGATATCAAAGTGAAAACGATGGGGAAAAACATAGTTTGCATTGTGGTCGATGAAGGAGCCTCAACTTTCATCATGTCTATTTATTATTGAAAGTCCATTGGATCTCCTAATCTCGACAAATATACAACAATGTTGAAATCATTCGATAGACACATGTTCCATCCTCATGTGTTGCAAGACAAGAAAACAAAGTGTACAGATTGAAGAAAGCACTATATGGATTAAAGTAAGCTCCCAGAGCTTGGTACAGTTGCATAGATTCCTATCTCACACATAATGGATTTCAGAGATGTGAAAGTGAGACAACACTGTACATCAGAGAAAATCAACAAGGAAACATGTTAATTGTTTATTTATATGTGGATGATTTGATTTTTACAGGTAATTTTAGAATAGAATAATTTAAGTCAGTCATGAAGGATGAATTTGAAATGACTGATTTAAGGCTTATGAAATATTTTTTGGGAATAGAAGTGCACGAGTCCAAAACTGGTATATTTATATTACAGTCTAAGTATGGGCATGAAATTATGAAAATATTCAATATGATGAATTCGAGAGCAACACTAACACCTTCCATAATAGGATTGAATTTAATCAAGGAAGATAAAGGGTCTAAGGTGGATCCCACCATGTTTCAAAGACTGGTAGGCAGTCTTAGGTATCTCACAACGACAAGACCTGATATTATGTATGGAGTGAGCCTAATTTCAAGGTTCATGGAAACTCCAATAGAATCACATTGGAAGGAAAGAAAGAGGATATTGAGATATGTGAATGAACAAAATATTTTGGCATTAAGTACTCAGTGAGCCTAATTTCAAGGTTCATGGAAACTCCAATAGAATCACATTGGAAGGAAAGAAAGAGGATATTGAGATATGTGAATGAACAAAATATTTTGGCATTAAGTACTCAACTTCACAAGATTTTAGACTCATTGGATACACTGACAGTGATTTTGGCAGCAACATAGATGACAGGAAAAATACCTCTGGGTACAAATTTCATTTTGGAACAAGTATGGTATCATGGGCATCAATGAAGCTTCCCATAGTGAATCTTTCTTCAGCAAAAGCAGAGTACGTCACAGCTACAAGCACAACTTGTCAAGCATTTTTGATGAGAAGAATGTTAAAATATTTGTTGCAGGAACAACAAGAACCAACACTAGTATTATGTGAAAACAATTAAACCATCATGTTATCTAAGAATCATGTGTTTCACAAGAAAACCAAGCACATTGATACAAGGTATCATTTTATCAGAGGATTAGTGAATAACAAAGAGATCTATTTAGATTTTGGCAAGTCAAAAGAAAAAGAAGCAGAAATTTTCACAAAAGATTTAACAAGAGTTGCATTTTAGAATTTGCGCAGTAGTCTGGGAGTCTGTGCAGTAATAGATGAGTGACAGTAAAATTGTAAACTCAAATATTTGATGTAATTTTATTTTGTAATCCCACCAACTTATAATCAAGGGGGAGTGTTGGAAATAGTAATTACAAGTTGGTAAGATATTCACATCTCTGTCAATTTGTTTGTCATTAATTTTTTCAATAGTTTATTGTCAGTCAGTTAGTCTGATAGTCTGCAAGTGAAAATTTGCACATTTACTCAAAGTCAATTAACAAGCAAAGAAGCTATAAATGTGGTTGATCTTTATTTTCTCAACTGCAGTTAAGTACTTTAAGAGTCAATCAAATTTACGACGATCTTTAATGTTGAGTCAATCTTATCTCCTGTAAGAAGCCTCATTCAGAGTCCATATAATTCTGGGTCTTTAGTTAGTAGAAGTGTGCAGACTTGATGCAGAGAAAAAAAAAGAGGTAGAGAGAATAGTTTAGAGCAACATCAGCTGAGGAGTTCAAGAAGTATGAGCACAAGCTCTATGTCTGTGAAGTTGACAGAAGAAGTCATTAGAGTCAAAGCTCATCTTGTTATTGTATTCTGTAACAATGTGCAGTGCACCGAAGTTCATTAATCTCAAATATTTTTGTTGTCAACTTTCATGAGTATTTATGAGTTTATATGCTAACAACAACCTTTGTGTTATTTTTCATTTATAAATTGTTGCTTAAATAATAGCTCGCAACATTTCTTGTAGTCTACAAACTGCGCGACAAGTCCTGAGTGATTCAATGACGAGGCTTGTGGCGTGTAGTATTTTGTCACTATGTTGGGCACAATTTCCTTGCGTGTTGTGGATCCAAGTTTTTGACTGTTGCACACTGGATTCTAGATGTTTCTGATATGCCCTTTGGGAACTAGGGGAACAACACAAAAGCTCTTGGAATTACGAAGACCCATTCTTTTGAACCCACCATTGGCTTTTTCACATGAAAATATGAATTAGACGAGATTATGCATAAAATAATGTCATGAAAATAATTTTAGTATACTCTAAGATGAATGTAGAATTTCTAATTAGTATTTTTTAAATAGAAACTTGATAAAATTATATTATACATGATTATAGTTCAACTCAAATTATATTATAAAGAGTTATGCCAAAATTTCTTGAAATTAGTCCTTGAAGGAGGGTATACGTCTAGGCTTGGATTTTTCTTGGATGTCCCTAAGACTTATAGATAATGAAACTCATGTTTTCCTTCTAGATCAATGATAGGATTAATATGACTTGTATTGGTGTGAATTTAATTATTGATAAATTTCACAAAGGAAAGAAAAAAACTCAAAGGAAAATATATATGAGGGAGTGTTGGGACAGGGGTAGCCCCAGAGTTCAATGCTACAAGAGCATACCAACAAAACCCTAAATATCGACCCTTTCGATAACACCTACGAAGTAGATGAAGTCTCACCCGAGGTAGAGGGAGGGGTGGTTGTAGGACTCAAGTGTCTGCAATCTTAGATGGGACATGGATCTGTGATTATATCACTTATAGAGAACTTATCATTGATCATTTATCAATATTCAACCCTTATTATACTTCGCAGATAGCACAGAGCATTGCAGCATTCACTTAGATATGAAGTATCTTAGTACTTAACAACAATAAAACAAATCAGATCCAATAGATTAGCACTAAGCATCTTCATACATGTCAGATCTACATTCACATACATCTAAGAAGCACAAAGCATAAATATATTTATATAAATACATCAAAGCACTTAGCAAATAATCACATCAATGCATCAAAACAAGGTACAAAGCAGACAACACGTGATTTATGTGGTTCACCCCCACCCTGGGGCGACGTCCACCAACTCTTCTTATTTATTATCATCGGCCGAGAGGTTACAATCACAGAGCCACCAAAACCTACTACACACAGGATAGAAGATCTGCGCAACTCGCTAGATCCTTCTTCCTTGCGTTATAGCACAAAGACTTCTACATCTTCTTACAATAACTTGCACTTAGCTTTTGCAAGTCCCATATAGGCACTAAATTATTTCAGACCTTACTTGCACTTAGCATACATCACATAGACATACTATTAGACTCTTTTTCCTACATTGCCTATCCTTCTATTTAGACATATAAAAATGGGCCTAAGCGTGGGTAACCCCATGGGCCGACATCTCTTTTGCATTACATATTCCCAAAACCCAAAAAGGGACCCAAAAGTGGGCCAAGATGAATCTGCAATCTCCGCTTCATCTGGCGCTCCATCTTCAACAGGCTGTCGAAGTCCCAAAAACGGCCAAATATGACCAAGTATTCCCAAAACTTGGTCAAGGGCCAACAGGCCCCCAACACTCACCTGTGAAACAGGCCCCCAACACTCACCTGTGACTCGTCCTGAGTCACTCTGGTCTGGGCAATTCTGTCTTGAACACCTCGAGCTTGGCTCGAGATACTTCATCCTACTGTAGTGCTACTGCCTCTTTCTCAGTGAACTCCTGGATGAGTGTGTCATTAATTGGTCCTTCTAGGTGTTGTTCTACTATGATGTTGACCTATTCTAGCTCGGCTCCTTGGATTTCAACTTCAGTGAACAGTTGACATGCTTTCTCTTGCACTGGTTGAAGTCGTTGAGAGACTTCCATCACTTTCCTATGAATTGTGTGGATATTTTGCTGGGTCGTTTGTTGCTCTGGAAACCTATTCATTCTTTCAACTAGTGACAAGGCCTTCAGTTGCGCTTGTAACTTATCTGCATGTTTCTTTTCTTCTTGGAGCTATGACTCCAATGCTTGTAACTATGGATTCTCTGTGAGGTTCTCATAATTCTGAGCACTCGTAGAGCTCAGTTACTTGCATTCAAATCAAGGTCTTTCATTTTGCTAACTATGTTGCGAGAAGTTTCCTCTCTTAGGTCTCTTATTTCTTGAGGAGTCTCAGGAATAGTGCGAAGTTCCAGGTCTGCGATGCGTTGTTGAAGCTGCTGGATAACTTCTTCAAGCTATGCCACTTGCTGTGGAATTCGTATTTCACCTTTCACTTCTATGATGGTCACAAAGAGAAGTGTTTTGTTGACCTATTCCTTTAATTCTAGCGGCTCCATGATCAACTGGTCCTTTCTCTGCTATAGCTCTTCTTTCTCTTTTTCCCACTGTGCTTGAAGAGCAATTTTTTCTCATTCGGCAACACTGCATTGCTCGAGAAGTACTCCCTGTACTTGTGTCAAATCCTATATGGTTGGCATTGTCTCTTCCTTAGCTCATTGAAGGTGAGTTTCAACTTTATCGACAATCTAGTGTAATTGGGATGGCTCATCTCTTGGTTCTACTATTCCTGTTGTCAGAGGCACAGTGGAGACTGCGCAACTAGGCTGGAGTGCCTGCTGCAATCCTTGGAGTTCAATCTCGATATGATTGTACATTGGAGTGCCTGCTGCAATCCTTGGAGTTCAATCTCGATATGATTGTACATATTCTCCTACTTTGCCTCGTCCTTCTCTAATACTTCCCGTGAAGCATCGTTCACCGATGTAATGATGAAATTAAAATCATCCCACTGTAGCTCTTCTTTCTCTTTGTTCCACTGTGCTTGAAGAGAAATTTTTTCTCATTCGGAAACACTTCGTTGCTCGAGAAGTACTCCCTGTACTTGTGTCAAAGCCTGGATGGTTGGAATTGTCTCTTCCTTAGCTCATCGAAGGCGAGCTTCAACTTTATCGGCAATCTAGTGTAATTGGGATGGCTCATCTCTTGGTTCTACTATTCCTGTTNNNCAATCTAGTGTAATTGGGATGGCTCATCTCTTGGTTCTACTATTCCTGTTGTCAGAGGCGCAGTGGAGACTGCGTGACTAGACTGGAGTGCTTGCTACAATCCTTGGAGTTCAATCTCGATATGATTGTACATCTACTCCTACTTTGCCTCCTCCTTCTCTAATACTTCTTGTGAAGCATCGTTCACCACTGCAATGATGAAATTAAAATCATCCAATGTGAGGGTAGTCTGCATCTTGGTTACAGGGGTTCTAGGTTTATTCTGAGAGGAAGATTTTAGAGGTGAAACCATCCTTTTCTTTGATGAGTCCTCTTCGTCCCTAGCCAGTGGTACTTTTCCTTTATGTTCAATTTCTGCGCCTTCTATCTCTTTTCCATCATCCCCTTCATTTGGTGAAATGGACACGGTCCTCACAGATGTGTTGTCTATATTTTGAACTTCTGCAGGCTTCTTCATCTTACTAGGTCCGGGTGTATCTTACACAGCTTCTGAGTTGTCTACATCGGACAACTCCGCAGGGTTGGCTGGAACAAGGAGGTTCGCCGACCATTCCTTAGTGATCTCTTCGATGTCTTCCTCATTCAACTTGTAATATGACTACAACTGTTGCTTGTGCTCATGAGCGCACACTATTATATAAATGAAGTGGTGGTCTGCATTGAACTTCATTAAGAGCCGACACCTGTGGAGGATATTCGTGGTCATCTGAGGCTCAGACTGGATGGCTTGTTTCAACAGGTTGTAGTAAGTATGGAAGACAACATTGGACTGCCATTGCTTGTTCCTATCATTAGAGTACCATAAGGTACTGAACTTCACGGACAAAGGTTCGAAGGGATCAATGTTAGGGAAGGTCACACCTTCCGGCATTTCCCATGCAATGAATGCGATCAGTATGAGAAACTAGCTAAAGTGGAACTCATGCCCTTGGTTTTGCACTTCTCTGCAATCAAGCTTTAGCTGGTTTACAAGGTATTGCACCCAAGTCATTTGTAGTCCCTCCGCGCACTTTCCTGTGAGGTCAACTATGAATCCAGTCACTTGGGTGGGTCGGTTCTTGTGAACTATCTTACCTACAATTAGCTGACATGCAAGGCGCACTGCGTCATTTTGGATAGAGGTTACCTTCTAACCTCGTGTTCCCTTCTCGACATCGCCATAAGTTTCTTTGATTCTCTATGCTAATTCTCATTCTGAGGTCTTTCCAGGGTAAAAATCCCGTGGGTCAAGGCCCTGCATGCTCAACCCTATGATCCTTATTCATCAACTACGCGATCCTTCTTGTCATGAAATATTTTAACTCTTGTCTCTTCTGTTCTAAAACCTCTTCTTCTTCCTTCTTTCTAGCTTGATCTCTATCAAACCAAGATTTTCCTAGTAACATTGTAAACGAGGTGTTGTCTTCAATGAATTTAATAATCTCAAAGTATTCCTTTGTCGAAGTTCCATTAACTGTCATAGGTATATGAGCGATATTTCCACATAACATCATCAATTTTCCTCTTAATAGTCCTATTCCTCCTAATGAAGGGATCATAACATGCTTCCCTATAGCTTCCCAAGTTCTTCCTGGCATAATGTTTACTTGTTTCTCTTCATCAAGGACAGAGTTAATGTCGAAGTCTCATATTCTTGCTTCAATGCATTCTTTTTCTTTGAAAATATCTGATAGCTTAACATATCAATGGTCATTCAGGGTCTCTTTCATTTGTATTAATGCCTTCTTTGAATCTTGTTGGGGTTTTTCCTCTTCTGAATCTGCCTTAGGGTTTATTGATTCAAATTCATTTCTTCCAGCCTAGCGATCATTTTAGGGCAATCCAAGACTTCATGGTCCATAGCTTTGCAACAAAGACAACTAGATCTTCCATGAGGTAATTCCTTAGCTAGATGGCCTGGTTTTCTGCAACTGTAACATAGGGTTAGTCCTCTCTTTCTTTTAAATGATCCCCAACCTCTTTTTTACTGCACACTAGGTTCGTGGTAGCTAACCTGCAAAAAATTATTTCTATGATCCTGCATCCACTTGTTAGTCCAAACATTTTTTCTATGCATAGGTATAACATATCTATCATTATTCCATTTTTTCTATGCATAGGTATAACATATCTATCATTATTCTTATCAAATATATTCATATCAAACTTTCTTTCATCTATTAATGCCTTAGTTTTTAAGCTAGGACAAAATCTATCGAACATACCTAGATCCATGCTCTAGAAACAAAAAATTCCACTTATCTTACTTCTACAGAGCACAATGCTTCCAGATCTAAGAACACTTAGCTATTCTTACCTTTATTAGAGAACTGAGCCTACATATCTTACCTCTTTTTTGCATATCTTACATCTTTTCTTCAGAAACTTCCACTTTTACCTTTCTTAGAGCACAAAGCATTCAGATCTTTCTTCTTTTCTTCAGATCTGACCTTCTTTCCTTAGCATAGATATTTTTAGATCAAGTGGAATACTCCGCACTAGGGCATAGATCCACACACAGATATTCCACAGTTTCAAGACGAATCTTTGCACAAAGCTTCTTCTTCCTTAGTTCCTAGCAATCAAAGTTTCAAGTCCCAGCAACGGAACCATTTGTTAGCACAGGGGTAGACCCAAGGTTAAACGCTATAAGATCGCACCAACAAAACGCTAACCACCGACCCTTTCGGCAACACCTGCAAAGCAGATGGAGTCTCACCCGAGGTAGAGGTAGGGGTGGTTGTAGGACTCAAGTGTCTGTAGCCTTAGCTGGGACACAGATCTATGATTATATCGCTTACAGAGCAATGAGCATCGATCATTTATCAATATTCAACCCTTATTATACTTCGCAGATAGCACAGAGCATCGCA
>CBVK0102446647.1:0-11636 GCA_900067695.1 Picea abies
AAAAATTATGGAATCTAATTGGATGACTAGGAAATATCTCATTAACCCCAGATCAATCATTTCAAATTCTTGTTTCATGGTTGATTTAATCTTGTCTACTAATATATTTCTTGTGTAGATTGTATCGTCAACATATAAATAAACAATCAATATTTGACCTTTCTTATTCAACTATCTATATAATGTGGATTCATTGTTGTTTCTATTGAATCCATTACTGATTACATTTGAATCAATCCTGCTATACCAAGCTCTCAGAGCTTTCTTAAGACCATAGATAGATTTGTTCAATAAGTACACTTTATATATTTTGGTGGATTTTCTACATAGACTTGTTCTTCTAAAATACCATTTAAGAATGTCGACTTTACAACCATTTAATAAACTTTCCACCTCTTTTGAATTACTCTGGTTATGACAGCTCTTACTGTATCTAACCTTGCAAGTGGTGCAAAGGTATCACCATAATCAACTCCAAGTTGTTCTACCAAAAACATTTCTACCAATCTGGCCTTCTACTTTTCAACTTCTCCTTTCCCATTAAACTTCGTTTTGTAAATCCATTTTACACCAATGCAATCTTTTCCTTCTAGTAAATCATCCATTTTACACCAATGCAATCTTTTCCTTCTAGTAAATCTACTATATCCCACATATGATTCTCTACAGAATCAATTTCCCAGCCCATTGCTTTGACCCAATTTTCTTCTTTAAATATTTCTTCAAAATATGTGGGTTGACAAGTAAACAATGCAAAATTTGAATGCACATATAGATCTTCATAAATTTCTCTCAAAGTTCTAGTCTTTCTAGACCTTAGGAAAGTAATTGTAGGATCAGATTCACTACTTGATTGAGAAGTAGGAATAGACTGGGTTATTGGACTAGATGACTCATCTTGAACATAATTATTTATGACTAGTGATTGGAATTGCGAACCTTGTTGTCCACCTTGTGCAACCTACTCATCTACTTCATCTTTTGCTTGCTCCAATATACATGGAGGCTTGGCAAGGGTGAAACAATTCAAATAGGGTGGTACACATTCCTCTTGCAACAATTTAAGGAAGAAACTTCTTGTACTCACCCTCATACTTAATAAAATAGGTCAATGGCTCAGCAACCCCATTGTTGTATTGATTGATTAATACGTTTACCAATTTGATTACAAACGTCAAATTTGATGGGTGGACCATGGCATTGATTTGAAATTAAACACTAAAGGTGGTAATGAAAACAGATTGTGTGTTTGTCTGAATGTTGCTTCAAGCATTCTTTCTAGATCAGATTTGACTTCATTGGCATCAAGATTCCAGTCGTCCCTTGGTCTTTGATCCTATATTGTGTCATCCCTAAATACTAGGTTTCTCCCTCACCTCTGTAATAGAATTTCCTCTACGCCAACTATATAACTGGACAAGAAAGCTATTGAGGTCATATGCATGCAGTTGTTGGGTTCCATTAGTCCTCCATACATTGGTGTTATCAAAATCCTAAAATACACACCTCTTTTTATTTCGCTATAGCTTTTTGTGAGGTTATCCATTTTTAAAATAATTTATACATCGCACTAGAAGAGACCAATATCTAAAATCTTAAAAAAACATGTTTGATAATGTTAAGACCCTCGTATCCTTCACTAACAAAAGGCATTGTGAAAAATAATATAAAATTAATATTATAAATTTAAAAAAAATACACCACAGTAGAACAATGGGTTCTCTACAATTCTACTATTTTTTAAAGGAAATTCCATTGTTCGCCATCATAATTATCATCGAAATTTGGCTATCGAATTCCACCCTGAGTTTGACGTTCATGTGTATAAAAGTCTTCAGATATTATCTTTAATGACTCTTCTATTACTTGCTTCCGAGAAAGAATCAAGTCTGAGTATACTAACATCAACCTCGTCTACTAAATTCATACTTCATAGCATTTTTAAAGTTGAAATTCATGCCTTGTTCGATCAATAGTGGTTAACGATCATCAACCATATTCTGTTGAAGATAAGCTTGATCTGCAGTATGATATAAATGCCCTACAGTCTGAGATAAATGCCATGCATCCTGTTTTGACATTGACCCAGAATAGTTGTTGATCCTCTTAAATACATTTTAGCTAGTCACCAAAATTTTGAATGCATGTGGTTATAGTGGGTAGGATATTTTCCAGTTTTGTCTTTTATAAGTAGTGAAGGTATGTTCCTTTTAGATAGCAGAAGAGAATAGAAGGTATTTTTAAATAGAGAAGAAGAATTGAAGTGTAGCAGCACTCGATGTAACTGAAAAATGTTTTCAATATAAATTTGTTTGTTTTTTCACTGCATATACAATAGACTTGAATACTCTGTGTTTTCCTTACTCTGTTTATTTCACAAACTCTGGTTTTTTTCCCACATATTAGTATCGGAGCAGGTTATATGGGGTGTTTTGTGTTTATATTTTGGTTCTTTAAAATGGCTAGCAACAGCAGCATGTGGCAGCAAGTACCACAATTTGATGGGAAAAATTATGTTGTTTGGTGCATCAATATGAAGACCATTTTATGCTCTCAAGAGTTGTGAGAGCTAGTTGAAAATGGCCCCCTCGAGCCTGCAGACCAGGTTGCATTCAATGCACTCACTCAAGCTGAGAGGAACACACTGAAGGAGAACAAGAAGAAGGATGCCAAGGCTCTTTACTTTATACAAAAAGCTATGGGAGACTCCATTTTTCCAAGGATAGCAACAACTACAGAATCTAAGCAAGCATGTGAGACTTTGTAAAATGCATACCAAGGTAACAACAAGGTAAAACTTGTTAAGTTACAATTGTTAAGAAGAGATATTGAGAATTTGCAAATGAAGGAGTCTGATTGAGTGAATGATTTCTTTACTCGTACTATGAGCTTGGATAATTAAATTATAACTAATGGAGACACTCTTGAGGAACAACGAATTATAGAAAAAACCTTGAGAAGTCTTCCTCTTGGATTTGATCCTATTGTTGTAGCAATAGAAGAGTCAAAGGACTCAACTCAAATGTGCCTTGATGAGCTTATGGGTTCCTTGCAAATCCATGAACAAAGGATGAATAGGTCAGCTACAGTCTCTTCTGAGTAAGCTTTTAGATCTCAAGTTTCAGTTAGAGGAAGAGGAAAATCATCCAACAATAGAGGTGTTGCTAGAGGCGGTGGAAGTGGAAGATTCAACAATAGCCATGAAAGAGGACAAATCAATTCTTCAGAAACACGCGAAAGAGGAAGAAGCAACAACAATTCGCGTGGAAGCTTTTCACAAAGGTATGACAAATCAAATGTCCAGTGTCATTAATGTAAAAAGATTGGGCATTATGCATTTGAATGTAGAAAAAAGAAATATGATATGTATCAACAAAATGAAAATTTCATTAAGAGGGAAGAAACTGAAAGTGAAAAGAAAGAAAACTTGTTCATCATTTGCAATGTAGCAGAAGAAAGTAATAAGGATCTTTGGTACTTAGATAGTGGTTGTAGCAACCACATGAGTGGAAACAAAGAAACGTTTTCTAGTACTGATGAATCTGTGAAATCTGAGATGAGAACGGGAAATAACAACAAAGTGTCGGTCATGGGTAAAGGATGCATCTCCATTTGCACCAAGCAAGGTGAAATTTAACAAATTCAAGATGTATACTATGTCCCCGGTTTAAAACACAATCTCATTAGTGTTGGACAGTTATTTCAAACGAGATATAAGGTTATGTTTGAGAATGGAGAATGCATTATCTTTTATAGAAATGGTAGTGATAGTCAAATTACAACAGTTACGATGACAAAGACAAGAATGTTTCCATTAACCATGAAGAATGAATTTTTAGTTGCATTCAAAGTTGATACAATAGACCAATCTAGGTTGTGGCATCTAAGATATGGTCACTTGAGTTACAGTGGACTGAATTTTTTGTATAAGAAGCAGATGGTAAGAGGACTACCTTTGATTGAACAACCTACTAAAATATGTGAGGGATGTAAGAGGACTACCTTTGATTGAACAACCTACTAAAATATGTGAGGGATGCATTTTGGGAAAACAACATAGAAATTATTTCCCCTCTGGTAAATCGTGGAGTGCAAGAGCTCAACTTGAGTTCATTCATTCAGATTTGTGTGGTCCTATGCAAACCCCCTCTCTTGGAAAAAGTCAGTATTTTATAACATGCATAGATGATTTCGGCAGAAAAACATGGGTCTATTTTTTAAAGTATAAATCTGAGGCCTTTGAGATCTTCAAGCAATTGAAGGCCCTAGTTGAGAAACAAAGTGGGCACTACATAAAGGTCATAAGGACTAAAATAGGAGGAGAATACATATCAAATGAATTTCTAAATTTTTGCAAAGAACATGGAAGCCAGAAGCAATTTACAGCAAGGTATACACCACAACATAATGGTGTGGCAGAAAGGAAAAATAGAACCATTCAGGAAATGGCTAGGAGCATGTTAAAGGCTAAAGGATTGTCAAATGAATTATGGGGTGAAGCAGTAGCAATTGCAATTTATTTGTTGAATAAATGTTCCACAAAAAGTGTTTGTAACAGGTATACACCACAACATAATGGTGTGGCAGAAAGGAAAAATAGAACCATTCAGGAAATGGTTAGGAGCATGTTAAAGGCTAAAGGATTGTCAAATGAATTATGGGGTGAAGCAGTAGAAATTGCAATTTATTTGTTGAATAAATGTTCCACAAAAAGTGTTTGTAACATGATTCCACAAGAGGCATGGAGCAAGAAAAATCCTAGTGTTGAACACTTGAGAGTTTTTGGTTGTGTTGTATTCTCACATATACCCAAAGAAAGAAGACAAAAATGGGATGATAAAGGAGAAAAATGTGTTTTTATTGGATATAGTGAATAGTCAAAGATATACAAACTATACAATCCCAAAACAAAGGACTTAACAATCATAAGAGATGTGATCTTTCTTGAAGATGAAACATGGAATGATCAACAAGGAACAACAAAAGATGTTGGGGCAATAATACCTCCTATGGACTTATCAAATGGAACACAAGGTATCACCCAAGTGACACCTCCATCAAGAAATTTTCATGTTGCCCTCGAGGCAACTCCTCCAACATGAACTCCTAACACAAAAGGAAGAACCGATCCATCATCTTCAAGGTATCATGGTGATGATAGCTCAAGAAAAACAAGAAGCTTGAAGGAGATATATGAGACTTCCAGGTATGAAGATGATGATAATGAATTGGTGAATTTTGCTTTATTTTCTGAATTTGATCCTATTTATTTTGAATATGCGGTAGAATAATGAAAATGGTGTGATGCCATGGATGAAGAAATTCAAGTAATTGAGAAAAATGAGACATGGGAGATAGTAAACCTTCCAGTAGGAAAATAAGTTATTGGTGTCAAGTGGGTTTATAAAACCAAGATTGGTGTAGAAGGAAGAATTGAAAAATATGAAGCACGGCTTGTGGTCAAAGGGTATAAACAACAAAATGGGAGAGATTATAATGAAACCTTTGTTCATGTAGCAAGGATGGAAACAATACGATTTGTCTTGGAAATAACATCTCAACACAATTGGAAACTCCATTAGATGGACGTAAAATCAACATTTCTCAATGGACTGTTAAAAGAAGAAGTATATGTTCAACAACCCCTCAGTTTTGAAACTCTCGGACTTGAGAAGAAAGTGTATAGGTTGAAGAAAGCATTGTATGGGCTCAAGAAAGCACCTAGGGCTTGGTATAGCCACATTGACTCATATTTGTTGAGAAATGGTTTTAGTAAAAGCAGTAGTGAGCCAACAATTTACATCAAAAACAACAATCAAGGTGAAATTCTAATTATTTTCTTATATGTAGATGATTTGATTTTTACAAGACATATCAATTTGTCCATAGAAGAATTCAGAATAGCAATGAAGAAAGAATTTGAAATGATGGATATAGGATTATTGGGATATTTTCTTGGTATTGAGGTTAAACAAACAAATGAAGGTATCTTCATATCTCAAACCAAGTATACAGGGGATATCTTGAAGATATTTAGGATGTTGAATAGCAAGCCAACACCAACACCGACAACAACAACTTTGAAGCTAAGAAAAGATGATTGCAGTAGCAATGTGGATCCAACATTTTATAAAAGTATGGTTGGAATTCTTATGTATCTAACAACAACAAGACATGATATCATGTATGCACTTAGTCTAATCTCCAGGTTTATGGAAACTCCAAAGGAAACACAATTGCATGTAGGAAAAATAATTTTAAGGTATGTGAATGGCACCAAAAGCCATGGAATTTTATATATTGCAACAAATAGCTTTTAGTTAGTTGGGTACACTAACAGTGATTTAGGAGGAAATATAGATGATCGAAAGAGCACATCTGGATATGTGTTCCAAATTGGGTCAGGAGCTATTTCATGGGCATCAAAGAAACAACCCATTGTGTCACTTTCCACAACAGAAGCAGAGTGTGTGGCAGCAAATGCAACAACTTGTCAAGCTGTATGGTTAAGAATGATACTATTAGATCTAAATCATTAGCAACAAAAGGGAACGCCAATCTTCTGTGATAACCAATCCTCTATAGCTCTATCAAAGAATCCAGTGTTTCATAGATTTAAAACACAATCTCATTAGTGTTGGACAGTTAGTTCAAAAGGGATATAAGGTTATGTTTGAGAATGGAGAATGCATTATTTTTTATAGAAATAGTAGTGATAGTCAAATTACAACAGTTAAGATGACAAAGACAAGAATGTTTCCATTAACCATGAAGAATGAATTTTAATTTGCATTCAAAGTTGATACAATAGACCAATCTAGGTTTTGGCATCTAAGATATGGTCACTTGATTTACAGTGGACTGAATTTGTTGTATAAGAAGCAAATGGTAAGAGGACTACCTTTGATTGAACAACCTACTAAAATATGTGAGGGATGCGTTTTGGGAAAACAACATAGAAATTATTTTCCCTCTGGTAAATCGTGGAGAGAAAGAGCTCCACTTGAATTGATTCATTCAGATTTGTGTGGTCCTATGCAAACCCCCTCTCTTGGAAAAAGTCAATATTTTATAACATTCATAGATGATTTCAGCAGAAAAACATGGGTCTATTTTTTAAAGTATAAATCTAAGGCCTTTGATATCTTCAAGAAATTCAAGGCCCTAGTTGAGAAACAATGCGGACACTACATAAAGGTACTAAGGACTGACGGAGGAGAAGAATACATATGAAATGAATTTCTAAATTTTTGCAAAGAACATGGAATCAAGAAGCAATTTACAACAAGGTATACACCACAATAGAATGGTGTGGCAGAAAGGAAAAATAGAACCATCCAGGAAATGGTTAGGAGAATGTTAAAGGCTAAAGGATTGTCAAATGAATTCTGGGGTGAAGCAGTAACAAATGTGATTTATCTGTTGAATAGATTTCCCACAAAAAGTGTTCGTAACATGATTCCAGAAGAGGCATGGAGCAAGAAAAAGCCTAGTGTTGAACACTTGAAAGTTTTTGGTTGTGTGGCATTTGCACACATACCCAAATAAATAAGACAAAAATGGGATGATAAATGAGAAAAATCAGTTTTTATTGTGAACAATCAAAGACATACAAACTATACAATACCAAAACAAAGGACTTAACAATCAACAAATATGTGATCTTTCTTGAATATTAAGCATGGAATGATCAGCAAGGAACAACACAAGATGTTGGGGAAACAATACCTCCTATGGAATTATCAAATGGAACACAAGGTATCACCCAAGTGACACCTCAATCAACAAATTTCCAAGTTTCCCCCTAGGCAACTCCTCCAATGGGAACTCCTAACACAAAAGGAAGAACCAATCCATCATATTCAAGGTATCATGGCGACGATAGCTCAAGAAAAACAAGAAGCTTGAGGGAGATATATGAGACATTCAGGTATGAATATGATGATAATGAATTGGTGAATTTTTCTTTCTTTTTTGAATTTGATCATATTTTTTTTGAAGATGTGGTAAAAGAAAGAAAATGGTGTGATGCCATGGATGAACAAATGCAAGCAATTGAGAAAAATGAGACATGGGAGCTAGTAAACCTTGTAGAATAAAAAGAAGTTACTGGTGTCAAGTGGGTTTATAAAACCAAGAATGATGTAGAAGGAAGAATTGGAAAACACAAAGCATGACTTGTGGTCAAAGGGTATAAACAACAACATGGAAGAGATTATAATGAAATGTTTTCTCCTGTAGCAAGGATGGAATCAATATGAGTTGTCTTGACAATATTATCTCAACACAACTGGAATGTCCATTAGATGGACTTAAAATCAACATTTCTCAATGGAGTGTTAAAAGAAGAAGTATATGTTAAACACCCCCTGGTTTTGAAACTCCCGGACTTGAGAAGAAAGTGTATAGGTTGAAGAAAACATTGTATGGACTCAAAAAAGCACCTAGGGCTTGGTATAGCCGCACTGACTCATACTTGTTGAGAAATGGTTTTAGTAAAAGGAGCAGTAAGCCAACACTTTACATCAAAATCAACAATCAAGGTGAAATTCTAATTATTTGCTTATATGTAGATGATCTGATTTTTACAGGAAATATCAATTTGTCCATAGAAGAATTCAAAATAGCAATGAACAAAGAAATTAAAATGACATATATGGGGTTATTGAGATACTTTCTTGGTATTGAGGTTAAACAAACAAATGAAGGTATCTTCATATCTCAAACCAAGTATGAAGGGGATATCTTGAAGAGATTTAGGATGTTGAATAGAAAGCCAACACCAACACCGACAACAATAGGTTTGAAGCTAAGCAAAGATGATCACAGTAACAATGTGGATCGAACATTTGATAAAAGTATGGTTGGAAGTCTTATGTATCTAACAACACCAAGATCTGATATCATGTATGCAATTAGTCTAATCTCCAGGGTTATGGAAACTCCAAAGGAAACACACTTGCAAGTAGGAAAAATAATTTTAAGATATGTGAATGGCACCAAAATACATGGAATTTTATACATTGAAGAAAATAACTTTCAGTTAGTTGGGTACATGATAGTGATTGGGTTATGAGCTATTTATGTTAAGATATGTGTTCTAAATTGGGTTAGGAGCTATTTCATGGACATCAAAGAAACAACCCATTGTGTCACTTTCCACAATAGAAGGAGAGTATGTGGCAGCAAATGCATCATCTTGTCAAGTTGTATGGTTAAGAATGATACTATCAGATCTAAATCAGGAGCAACAAGAGGGAACACCAATCTTCTATGATAACCAATCCTCTATAGCTCTATCAAAGAATCGTGATAACCAATCCTCTATAGCTCTATCAAAGAATCCAGTGTTTCATAGACACAGAAAACACATAGCCATAAGGTATCATTCCATAAGAGAATTGGTTGAGACTAGAAAAATAAATTTGGAATTTTGCAAGTCAGAGGAGCAACTTGCAGACATATTCATAAAAGCATTGCCAAAGGAGAATTTTGAGAAACTAAGAGAATATCTGGGACTCATTGACCTCAACAAACACTTATTTGGAGCGATCCCTCATGGAGATATTACCAGTTTAGGGAAGTCAAACTTAAGGGGAGTGTTGAAGATAAGCTTGATCTGCACTCTGAGATAAATGCCTTGCATCCTGTTTTGACTTTCACCCAAGACAGTTGTTGATCCTCTTAAATACATTTTAGCTAGTCACCAAAATTTTAAATGCATGTGGTTGTAGTGGGTAGGATATTTTCCAATTCTGTCTTTTATAAGTAGTGAAGGTTTGTTCCTTTTAGATAGCAAAAGAGAGTAGAAAGTATTTTTCAATAGAGAAAAATAAGAACTTAAGTGAAACAACACTAGATGTAAAACACTAGATGTAAATTGACAAATGTTTTCAATATAAATATGTTTTGGATATTGATTCTTATATTCATGAGTTTTGGATAAAGTTGTTACAAACTTGAGGGGAGTAAAATAAATAAATCCTAGTAAAAAAAAATCAAATTCTAAATTGAGCGATCTTCCACTGATTTTGACATTCACTAGTTTTGGATAGGGTTATCAGAAACTTGATGTGAGTATAAGAAATAAATCCCAATGACTTAGGTTGTCACAATCTCTAATCCAATAAAAAATAAATCAAATTCTAAATCGAGTGATCCCATTGATTTTGATATTCATTAGTTTTGAATAAAGTTGTCACGACTTCAAATGAGTAAAAGAAATAAATCCTAATGACTCACGATGTCACGATCTCTAATCCAATAAAAAATAAATCAAATTCTAAATGGAGTGATGCCATTGTTTTTTTATATTCATTAGTTTTGAAGTAAAATAAATAAATCCTAACGACTACGATGTCACGATCTCTAATCCAATAAAAAATAAATCAAATTCTAAATGGAGTGATGCCATTGTTTTTTTATATTCATTAGTTTTGAATAAGCTTATCAGAGACTTTCACATGAGTAAAAGAAATATCAAATTCTAAATGGAGTGATGCCATTGTTTTTTATATTCATTAGTATTGAATAAGTTTGTGAGAGTATTTCACATGAGTAAAATAAATAAATCCTAGAGGGGCGAATTACCTATACCTACAACTTTATACATATAAGTAAATTATAAGATTAGCAATAGCTAATAAATCTCAACGGCATGAATTGATTAAAAATGAGATATAAATACACATAAGAAATATTAAAAAAAAACTATCTAAAAGTAGGTTTAGATAATAATAGATCTCGATAACTCATCTCTTTAGATTTTGTTACAAAAGTTTAGATTTAATCAACATCCGAATCTTGTAATATAAACTAAAATACATATTTTGTAAATATCATTGTAAATATGTTAGTTAATTTTGATTTACAAGATTTTAAGTAGATTTTTCCATTGTAATTACCTATACCTACAACTTTATACATATAAATAAATCATAAGATTAGCGATAACTAATAAATCTCAACGACATTCATGGATGCATTGATTCAAAAAGGAGATAATACACATATAAATACATATAAGAAAGATTAAAAAAAACTATCTAAAAGTAGGTTTACTAATAAGAGATCTCTTTTAGACTTTGTTACAAAAAATTAGATTTAATCAACATCGGATTTTTGTAGTATGAAACTTAAACACAATTTTTTCCAATATCTTTGTAAATATGTTAGTTAATTGGTCTTTTGATTTACAAGATTCTAAGTAGATTTCTCCATTGTTTACAAGTTTTCTAATAAAATAATATGTAATATCAATATGCTTACTTTTTTAATAAAGACATGGTTCTTTGACAAAGAAATTGTCATAGTACATTTTACATTGGAGTTGGTCTTTCTTTTTCTTGTTGAAGATCACCCAATGGTCTACATAACCAAACTACTTGAAAAAATACTATTGTTGTTGCTACATAC
Organism: Picea abies; assembly: GCA_900067695.1. NCBI lineage: Eukaryota > Viridiplantae > Streptophyta > Pinopsida > Pinales > Pinaceae > Picea > Picea abies. The sequence continues at coordinate 11,416 of CBVK0102446647.1, forward strand.
TCAACTTCAACTGCCACGATGGACTGCTTCTTGGATTCTCATGAAATCATACCTGAACCAAGATGAAAGTGATATCTTGAGGTACTCTTCCTATCATCAATACTACCTGCAAAATCACTATCAATATATTTAATAAAGAAATCATTAGTAGTGTTGGAATGTAATATACCATCTAGCAATATATTTCAAAATTCTTTTACCAACTTGTAAATGTGAATCTT
>CBVK0102446691.1:0-13746 GCA_900067695.1 Picea abies
GTTGGACCCTCGACTGGTTCCGGTACCGGTTTCGGTTTTTAAAACATTGATTATGTTACTTAATAAAGTGTAATGTCAAGACTATTTAATAAGGCGATTACGATATAATAAAGTGAGTCCTTCCTTATGGGAATAATGGGATGTGTCTCCCCCTTATAAATGTATATCTATACACCACATATGCATGACATTGATGAATGAATACAATATATTATTGATTGTTCTGCATATCTGCCCACATGTTCACCATTTCTAACATAACTGCCATGTTTTTTTGAACTATATGCAAATGATATCTGAATCCTGACAGACATTTCCCTGAAACATCTTGACAGTGTCGGACAATTTTATTCATTCTCTAAAAGTTGCTCTCAACAGTGAAAAACAGATCATGCTTTAGGGAAATATGATAATATATGTTATTTTCTGTGCTGACAAGTTCGGGCTTAAGATAACCATAAAGGCCATGTGTGCAAATAGAATTGACACCCTAAAAATACAAGGAATTGATGATTGTTCAGGATTTAGAAGTTGAGCATTGAAGGAATTCTATTCTTGTGATTCACAGGTTTGTTGAGCTCCTGTGGCAACTTTCTGCACATGCACTACGTGAAGTTCATAAGCGGACTTTTACTACTGATGTAACCTCTAATCCGTTGCCAGCTTCATTGGCGGATGTGGTAAATCAGAGTTCACATGCATCAGCACTACTTACTGTAACAAAGGTATTGTTCACGAGAAAGCTTGTTGCTTCTGTCATGCAGTTTTTTGAAACACAATTTCAATCTGGAGTATGAATTTGTTGAACCTATGCTATTTATAAGTTTGTATGTTTGTCGAGAGGCATTACTGTTGGTTATGACAATGGAAAGTTAACGTCAACTATTTATTAAAAGTCTTTGTTAACATGTTTTGGCTTGTTTGAATCAAGCAAGAAAATATATAGAACAAACACACTTTTGCTTTGTTTGGATCTGAGTTTATATCATTGCCATAGGATTGGTCCCATATTTGCAGCATTATCATGGCTCTTAATAATCATGAAAACTACATGTCATCAATCAGTACAGAGAAGCCTGGAAATACTAGTCCTTCCCCCCAGGTCTGGTGTGATTATGACCACATTGATTGACAGAGTCACAAAATCTACACACCATAAATAAGTGATTAATCATACATGTTCATTCCCATGCCTATCATCCAACATTTCCTAAAACACTATTGATAGTACAAGAAAACGGGCTTAAGGCTACTTGCTGCTAACATGAGATGAATCTAACTCCTGCTCCTCTTGTTCTGCAACTTATAAAGGTCTATTGCAGTCTTTGCATAACTATTTGGCTATCATCTAACTGTTTCATTTTTATAGATTGGCACTATTCAACACATAAAACAGGCTAGACTATCTTATAAATCTGATGACATTGGCCATGGGAGTGTGGTCTAGCAGCAAGTAGCGATGTGATCGGGCTTGTACTAATGCGTAGACCTTGATTCAAAACCCCCCAAATGGGTGCGGATTAGGCCAGGTGCAAGTGCTGGGTGAGTTTGATGGCATAGATATGCCCCTCATAGCACGGCAGCTTAGCCAAAGAGATTCTATAAGAAGTATTTCTCAAAAATAAAACTGATGACATTTTTCCCAGAGTTGAACCTTATCTTGTGCTGATTTAATAAATACACCCATGCATATTCATCAACATGCACAGTGAAGCAAGATGAGCAGAAAAAACAATTTTCAACCATATTGTGTTAGTCCCCTTTTAGTCATCAAGTTATACATGTCTTATAGTCTATGTCTTCAATGAATAAGATGTGCTTGATGGAATCTTGGAATTATCCTTATGACTGTAATGTGCCGATGTGCATCAATATAAAGCAGGTCGTGAGTTATGTCGGAAGATTATAAGTCCTAAATAGAAAGTCCTGATTAATTAATTGACTGGCTTGCCAACCGTTGTGTACTTGTTCCTCTGTGTGTAAAGAGGCTCTTTCTTGATCGAGATTAATCATCACGAGTGGAGCAGTTTTTTTGTATATTATATTCTAGCTCCATGTTTGTTGATCGCATCTATACATCACATAGACCATGAGTTGAATAAGAGCTTTCAAGATAATTCCTGCATTATGTGTTCTATGAATGATGTGATTGTTCCTTTTCTTTCTCTTGCCACTTCATGCATTCTCTTTGTTTGTTTTCTTCTTGTCCGTTTCCTTTCCCCTCCCATAGACGTATATCAAACACATTTTATGTGGTTGTGCTTGTTTCTAAGTCATATGTACACATCATAATATTTCTTGATAACGCATTCTCATTGTCAATTTCAAACTGGCAATCACCATTTGGTGCCGTTGATGGGTTTGGAATTTGACAAGGTGAAGCTCCCATGGTACAACACTTGGAGATTGGTATGGAGTATCCTCGTCTGGTTGGTGACAACAAACAGGTTGAGACAGAGCGTGGATGCAAAGATGAGAAATGAGAAGACTCAAGGATTTGGCTTGTGCATGTGACAAGCAGTTGGCACTTGTCAACTTGGTGACGAACAATTGCACCTCAACCCACCTATGGAGGAGTGGAGAGTGACAACACTAATTTAAGAAGACTTGTGAAGGCGAAGTAAAGGCCAGGTGGGTTCGAAGGGCAAGGATAGAAGTTCAATTCCACTAAGTCTACTAGAGTTTGCTAGAGGAAATCATGTTCATGGTTCACATCTTAGAAATATCGGGTTGGAGGTAGTTGGGGGCCTAAGAGGCATGTCCAAAGAGGCAAAAGAGAGTATTATGGCACTTGTGATTAAAATCAAGAGTGGTGGAATCTGTAACATGTCATAATGCCTAAAAATAAAAGCTTATCATATAAAACTATTTATCACACGTGTTAAAGACAGAAGCAAAAGTGGAAATACTAGCTATAAATTGGCATTTATGTCTGAAAGTAGGGCATGTTTTAGAATCTTTTGTTGTAGGCAGTCTATGAGAGACTGACTCCTTCATCAACTGCAGTGTCCATACTGCAGCTTGGAGACTCTAGGGCTGTGTTGGAGTTCACACTTTCTCAGGAAAATTTTCCCTTGTCATGTTTACTGTTGGAGGATATATTTAGTATCAATAAAAATATTGTTTTGAGTTTTATAGCATATTGGTTTTCCAGCATTGGTTGCCCTTCTATGATCTATTTGAAATGCTGAGTTTACTGCCACAACAGTAATAGAATTTGCTGGAGATAAAACTGCTGTTATACTGCTATAATTAGCTAACATTCTGTTTAGATATGCTTGTCATTGTTTGCTACCAGTAATTTAATGTAATGTAATTTTATTAATGTCCAACAAATGACCACAAAAGTAGGTCAATGGGACTGAAGAAAACAGCAAGTATGAATACAATCAAAAGTAGGTCAATGGGACTGAAGAAAACAGCAAGTATGAATACAATGTCGGAGTGCAAGCACAACTCCTAGATAATGCTGAAAATAACATAAAGAAAGAAACCTATAGCAATACAGCCTCAAAACACATGTATATAACTGTGACGAGGTACGGTGATCCAAAATACAAGTATGTCCAAGATTAAGTGGACACCTCAAGAGTCTGTCAAGAGAGAGAGTGAGAGAGGTCTGATGATGAGGCTAATGATATCAAGGTCTATTGGGTTTGATGGCTGAGGGCGAGGGGGGTGAACTGGGCACTGGCTCGCTGTTGGAGTCCTCAGGAACCATTGGGGGATCCCACTGTATGATCCTAGGGGGTTGTAGGAGCGGGGGATACTCCTAGCATTCGAGGTTGAAAGAAAGAAACTTTAAATAAGTCTCTGGTTGCTCCTTTGAATATGGGAGGTAGCCTGACTAACGAGGCGTGCCCTGCTTTGGATTCGTGTGGAGCTGATCCCTCTAACTCTTTGAAGATGTATGGACTGTTGCACAGTTCGGTGTCGCCAAATCGGTCTTGATGATATCGGTCGATCTCCTAGAGGGGGTGGCTGAGGAGAGACACGAGGTCTCACCAATCTATTGTTTGGTGCACTCTGGGTCTCTGCCCACCGCTTGTTGCTCCGAGTTGATGGATCAACATGAAAGTAAGAGGCGATCGTCCTGGTCATCCCAAGGTGGGGCATGGCGTGTAGGAACTTAGATCTATGGCTGAAGATCTCCCTGATGAAGAGGGATAGGCATCTCTGGTCCTAATACCGAAATAAAGTAGAGAGGGAGCCCCTCGAGTCCTTATAGAGGCAGTGATAGAGTCCTCTGATCTCATCGTATAGGGGGCACCTAAAAATGAGGTGCATATTTTCCTTCGACTCTTATAGGTGGCACATTTGGTAGATCCTATCCAACTGTGGTATATGGTGGTCCGTCTCAATCCGTAGTCGATGAGAACTGACCCAAAGTTGTCTCAAAGGGATCCTGAGCGAGTACACATAAGCTGCTGGTTCATAACTTGCAACCCATTCAAGCGTATACGTGAATTGCTCCTAAACATGGTTCTCCCATCACATGAGTCCTCCTTTATGCATAGGGATGCCATCTCTACAGGATGTTATATTATAGGCTCCTTATGCATGTCACTATTTCCTTTGTGTATACAATAACCAACTACCATGAATAAGAGCTTCCGCAACCCTTCTTTGTTATCCATATTGGCTTAAGGCACCATCAATCATTCTTAGTTCCTTCTTTCATCATGATTGTTCATACAATACAATATGCAAGAAATATCAACCGTCTCCATTCAAGATATTTATCCATCTTGTCAACAATTATTACTATAATACTCTCAGCTTGAACATTTATACTCATCAAGAGTGTTGTTATTTTCTCTAGGTTATCTTGTAAGCCTTTCTTGGTCATTCGTTCAACTCGCTAATTAACCAACACCTTTGACTACCTTGCTTTGCTCATCCAATTTGTATGTCCACACCACGATATAAACATTATTATGAATTATCTTCCTTCTTCCTTAGTTATCTTCTCACCTGGTATTCTCATATATCATCCTATACTCCTTTTCACAAATTGAAACTACTTTGGAAGTCTTCCTCATTTGACAATTGTGTTGTCCACTCAAGCTTAGAGCCCATGTTCCTACCACTTTTCTCCTGTTGATGTGGCATCCTTGCTGATGTTTCCTCTTTGCTGACTGGCATGACACACGTACATTGATGTGGCACTGGTGGACACATATCAGCCTTGGATAATGCCATGTCACCCTACCAAGTAAAGCTACAGTAGCCTTTAAGCATCAATTTCAAACTTAACACATGTATGCAACAACCAACTTTATAATAATTTCAGCTATGAAAATGCAAATTAAAATCATGAGCATAGAATTGCACAATCTGGAAATAATACTATGTAGAATAAAAAGCACAATAACCTTGCAATTCATAACACAACTAAGTATACTTATCTTTTTGGGAAAATAATCCACCAATTGGGTGTAGAAGAAGGATGTTCAACCCAACCATAAGCTCTTTGTTGCACTTAACCTCTCGACAACTGAGCCCACCCTCAAGCTGAGGCCATGAGTCCACGAGGGCCAACTCTTCCTATGGCTAGCTCTAATTCTCTTCTCACAGGCCAATTCCCAGGTTCACAGTCACCATTTACTCCTACAACAGTCCCAATCCACTACCCTTTTTCCCCATCAGCTTACACAACCCAAGGAATGGGATCCCCTTCTTTTCCCAATAGTTCCTCAGGCTATTCCACTTCCCTCCAGGTCTCCAGCGCAGGCTAGCTAGGAAATCTCATAGCTGGGATACAAGGGATTATCAACTATAGTAAAATTCCTCAATGATAGCGATTATCATTTTGTACAAAGAACATTCTCTCGCAATTCGTGGTTGTAGTTTTTCATAATTTGATTACAATAAGCTCATGGTAGTTCGCTCAGAGAGAATTCTCCTGATTTCCCCCAACCGAATGATAGTTCTCATGGTAATTCAATCTTGATAATTCTGACTCTTTGTTAGTTTGAATGACACCCAAAACATTCAAACGCTTCTGTCAATTCGCTTGCATGTAAAAAAGGTATAGCATAAGTTTGCATGGCATGAAGGGGCCATGCGTCTCTATGGAGAGCCCACGTACCTCCTTCGTGCAATTAATCCAAAGTTTAGGATAAAGTTAAACATGGATTAAGGAGCACTAATTAAACAATGTTAAGGACTTAGGCCTATCAATAAAATAACATTATTTTTCTTTAGCCCACTTGAACCCCCTACGTCCCCTTTCTTTCCCCTCCGGTGGAGTCATAGCCCCCCATTCTTTTGTCTTTCTCTTCTATAGCTCGTGATGTATTTTTTTTATTATCATTCAATGTAGAATATTACATGTTACATCATTCGGTTTTTATCTGTTCATCATATACATACACAATATTGATATAGAAATCAAAACTGGGGGTTTACACTCGTGGGCATAAACATCATTTTTTCGCTACTTACAAAATCTTATCAACCAATCAACAAAAATATATAATGAAAACATAAATTTGCAACTTACGGATCATCACGATTGTCTAAAGTGGAGATCAAGAAGAATTTTATTTCAGTGAAACCTTGTCATCATCCTAATCATTAGAGCTGTTTCATTGATCAGTCAAGTTGGCCAACAACGACATTACTTTGAACAAAGACAATAGTTTGTTTAAATTCCAAAAAAGCGCAAATTCCATACAAAATTTCAAAGACATGCTTTGTGTCATAATGAGAGAAATTCCATTTGAGAATTTTACCCATAGACAGTGCCATAAAATGTTGACCTAGGATGGATTGATCCTGTTTCCTCTCGTTTTCTCATGTGCTTTTAGGATGAATCCCTCCTTGACACCCAAGAATGTGATGTACGTAATTATACTAATTATTATTATTATGAAGGGTTTTGTCCTTTAGTATAGTCATGTCTTAGGTGTTGATGTTTCTGGTCGCTGCGGGAGATATTCACCTCCTGGATAACCTTTTTTTAGATGAAGATGCCAAGACGTCAAAGGAAAACCATTGAAAGAAATAAAGAAGCCCCAGAAGAAGGGTGGGGATGTAAAAATGGAGAAGGTGAAGAGGGCGTGGTCTACTAGAGGAAGGCGAGAAGTGCTAGATATGTGGGGGAAGATCCTGGTTGTCTAGGACATAGTCAACCACATCGACCACCCCACTGTGGGGGAAGCAAGTAAAATCTCTTGAACCTGGAAAACAAGGGAGCCCATTCATGATCAATAAGCCATGTGATTCACCTAGCTGCAAAAGGTGTCTCCTGTAACTCGTGAGGGTCCCATACCTGTCTTGCAAACTCCTATGAAGACCCACGAACTCTGGCTCTAGCTCCTGGAGGCAAAGCACGCCCTCGGCTATGTCATGAAGGGATACCTGTAGGTTTCTAGTACGGGCATTAAAGTCACCTAGAAAAATGACCTCTCCAAGGGTTGCAGTGTGACGAGCTTGAAAGGCGAACTCCAAACTGGACTAGAACATTAATTTTTCTGCCTTGCATCTTTTTCTAGTTCTCGAAAGCAAAGCAAATTCGTTGCGGTACGACGAACTTGAAAGGCGAACTCCAAACTGGACTTGAACCCTAAGGTGAATCAAATCGATTGTTAAGGTGAATTTAATCTAATTGGAAGGCAAATTTATCATCCAATTCGTTTTGAAAATCGTATTGAATCAAATTTTTTATAATTAAATTTTTTTTCTACCCTATTAGTGCCTAACCCTAAACCCATGTTCACTTTCTCTTTTGCTACCACTTGTGCATTGATTTGCTCACATCACCTTCACTTTCTCCTTTTGCTATGACTCCATACTCATAAATTTTGTGACCTGCCTGTGGCTCATTGTTATGGGCTCCTCCATATCGCTGCCTCCACTTACCAACTTACCATAGGCTGCTGCAAGTTGTGAAAGGCCACGAGTTGTTGCTATGGGCTCCTCCATGCCATTATTGGTGAGTCCTTGCTCCCGTTACAAGGTGCTACAATGGGCCATGGTGACAAGTGACAATCTCCATACTCTAGAGTACAAGCCACGATTATCAATAACTGCCATCCACAATGTCTAGAGTCCAAACTAGTCGCTAGTCAGTAAACGACCCATATTTTCATATATATATGAAAATTTTAAAATATTTATACGGATGAACCCAATGACGAATCTTATTTGAATCTCATTAGAAAATTTGAATTTGAACATAATCTCATCATTGTAGAACTTGAACTTGTACCAGAACCATGTGGCTTAGCCTAAAAATAAGGTGCTATCGTCTAGATTAATTTAGCATGTTTTTAAGGTTTCTATTTTGGGTTTGAGATATTCTTGGGCAATTCTTTTCTACATTCGTTGTCATTCCGTAAGAGATGGAAAGTGTGATTCTCCACTACTCTCACTTCTCTTCCCCCACTTACATTTTTCAATATATGAGTCCTTTCTTGTCAAGTCTTTGAGTAAGTTTGTGATTGGGTGTTGGAAGCTATGCAAGAAATACGTCTATTCTTGTGCAAGAAATGGCTCTATGTTTGTGCACAAATTTTTGTTTTCCATCATGTATCAGGCATGTTATGCACTTGATCAAGTTTGTGTAGTATTGTTCCATATAGTATGTCTCAAGATGTGTTCACATTGTTTTGTACGTTTGCATCGACATTTCATGAGATTTGTGCACAATTTCAGACTGACTAGAAGTTTGTACCTTGGGTTGCATTCCATTGTATCCAATATTTGTTTGCTAAATGTTTATTTCAAGGCCTGTTCTCGGTTTTTGTGTTTGTTTTGGTATTATGTTGTTGTGTTGGAATTATGGGTGTAATCTTCAAATGTGATTACGAGACACTCATATGTATCATTAATGTATTTGTAATCATGACTAATGCCATCCTTTTATCATTTATTACTATTTATTGTAATATTAGAGAGTGGTTAAGGCCAACCTAGTCAAAATTTTACACATAGGCTCATTAACCCCTCTTGGGGGTAGCGTCCTACTAGAATTGTTTAAAAATACACCGCATCTCTCATTTGTATTATATCATCTTGTGTTTTTCTTGATCTCTTTGGTAAAGTGTTTAAGCCTAAGGGAAATTCATATTTGTTGCACTTCTTCTGATTGACATTTTCTCTTTTAAGCACACTTGTGTTTGGCTACTATAATGTAGTTTTGCTTGGTTATTTCTCTCTCTCTCCAATACTCTTGTGATTGAGTTACTGTAGAGTTTTTCTTTTTTGGTTCCATTTGTTTCCTTGCTTTCACTTGTGAACCTTAACATGGTTTCAGAGCGTGTGTGGGCTTTACTTTCTCAATTCTACAGTGGATCCAAAAACTATTGGCTAGTGGTATCACTCAAGTTCTCGTCAATGTAGAACTAGGGTTTTCTTGGATCATCTCCTTTTTGGGTTTTTTTGTAGGGTTTTTAGAAGTTTAAAGCCCTTTCTAAGGTCAATGCCTCTCATCTAGGGTTTCCTTGGGTATTCCTAAGGTCTTTTCACTCTTCTTCAAGGCCAACACCTCCTTTCCTAGGGTTACCTAGGGTTTTCACCCTTTGGTCTTATAAAGGTGAAATACATAAGGCTTCTTACTTTTTCTAAGCCTAATGGGTTCGAAGTGGATGTTTCCCTGATTGAATGGGGCTAATTATGATACTCTTGCGGTTCAAATCACTGCCCTTCTTAGAAACAAAGGTTTATGGATGTATTTGGCAAAACCCCTTCTTGCTGCTAACGATGAGAATTGTGACTTCATATGTTTGAAGAAGGACAAAGCTCTTAGGTTGATCACTTGGTTTGTTGAGCCAGATTTGATCCATCATAGCAAGGACAACAAAGGTGCAAAAGAAATCTGCGACACCTTCAAGAGTCCCTTTGGAATTGTGAATACCACTCAGGTCAACCAACTTGAAACCAAACTTTCAATTCCTAAGATGGGTGACTTTGGCATTGTTGAGGAGTAGATTGCAAGGTGTAAAAGATGATGTTTGATGTCATAACATTCGGAGGAAAGGAAAGATCAGATTCAAAATCTGTAAGTATTGTTCTGAATAATTTATCTCTTGCATTCAAATCTTTTGCTAGCATGTTCTATAGTGTCCCTTTATTTATAAAGGGTGCTACAACTCATTCTCTTGAGGAGGTTTTCTCTAATTTGATCCAACATCAAGTTACTTTGAGGAATATGTGGGAGTTACCCCCTCGAGATCAAGCCCATCAAAAGGATCCAAAAAGAAAAGACTCATATGCAACTGCTGTCATAAGGAGGGGCATCTCTTAAAGTCTTACCTTGCTTACCTTTAGTAAATCGAAGAGCTTGCATGATCTACACTGTACAATAGGCACCAAAGAGATTTTTAACGAAAACATTGTTTCCTTCCACAATGCACATTTAGTAATGCACTTTGTGTATTGGTCCTCTTCTTCTCAAGAAGGGTGGATTGTTGATTTCAGAGATACCTAACATATGACAAAACATGAACACCTTCTCTTTGATTATAGACCTGCACACAATTGAGAGAAAGTGGTTATTGGTGATAATTCAATCCTAAAAGTTTTGGGCTATGGTGATGTCATCATAGATATAGTTAAGTTTGGAGATGTTCTTCATGTTCCAAGTGTTGAACCAAATCTTTTTTCTATCTACTTCATTACACACATCAACAAAAAAGTGGAATTATGGTCAGATCGATGGGTTGTAAAGGACACGAGTGACAGTTCAAGGTGGTTGTCTAAGCGTATTGTGACGAATCTGATCATATGTACAAGTTGGGGAAGACTCTTTCCTCAAAGGAAAAAGGTTTGTTGCTATGGTAGTCAATGTTGATGGAACCGACATGCTATGGCATTGACATCTCGATCACACCAATTATGGATCTTTGCGACATATGAGTCAATTATAGCTGGTTGATGACCTTACACAAATCGAACCACTTTGTGGGGTATGTGGGGTGTGTAATAGGGAAGCATCATTAGGAGTCCTTAACTAAGGACAACATGAGGATAACTTCTTAGCCTCTTTCGTTGATTCATAGTGATATCTGTAGGTCTATGGCTACACCTTCTTCTGGGGGAGCTAAGTACTTTGTCACCTTCATTGATGATTTTTCCTCTTTCTTTTGGTATACACCATTAAATCTAAGGACGAAGTGTTTGGAAAGTTTAGGGAATGAAATTCTCTTGTAGAAAATCAAAACAATAAAAAGTTCAAGTGTCTCATAATTGATGGTGGACATGGATATATTAGCAATGATTTCTAGTCATTCCTTACACTCTATAGCAAAATGGAGTAGCAAAACAAAAGAATAGGGATATAAGGGAGATGGCTCGCTACATGCTTCACTCCAAGAAAATGAAGCTTTCATTCCAGGGAGAAGTGATTGTTTGTGCAACCCATATCATCAATAAAACACCTACTTGTGTTGTCACATGTATGACTCCTTATGAGAAATGGTGTGAAGATAAACCTTCTATTTCACCTTTTTGGATTTTTGGATCTAGTGCATGGGTCCATGCTCCTAATGAAAAGCGAAACACATTAGCATCTCCACACTATGGTACAGTCTGGTTTGACTATAGTGAAATTTTTAGGGAGATACCACCTTTATGATCCCACCACTTATAGGGTGGTTGGATATAGAGAGGCTAGTTTTGATGAGGTTCCTACCCACAGTCTGTGAGGATCTCTCTCATTACTTCTTTCTGAGGATTCTCTTAGAGGATTCTTTAGATGGTTCTCAACATGCTTCCATGAATCATGCCTCTTCTTATCACTTCTCCTTGCTATGTTTGATTGGACCCTTCTTCACAATATGCTTTTAGTCTTCTTCCTACTTCTATAAGTACTCTTCCAAGTACTTCTACAGTGATTGGGCAAACTCCGATGCTGCTAAGGACTCTATTAATGACTCATCCAACCTTCCTATTGTAGGTATCTCTTCACTAGAAGATGCTCTCGACAATAGTTCATCCGATCCTCATGTTGCAAATGACGATGCTCTTGTTAGTGGCTCATCCATTCCTCATGTTGTAAATGTTGATGCTCTTGTCAGTTCCTCTCCATTATTTAGTGACAATGATGATGACTTCCTATCTACACTAGTTAGTATTCCTTTGGGTAGGCCAAGGCATATGCCTAAGTGGGTATCTCCACCATTGTTGATGTAGCTGAGTTTCTTTTTGCTCCTTTTGAGCATTATCCAGAGAACATCTCCATCTTGGGCCCTTGTTACTTAGGTTGCTGATTTTGCTGCGAAGTTTTAGGATCTTCCCACCAAATCACTTTGGAGCATGGTTTTTGGTGATGATGATCTTGTTGGATTCTTGAGTGAGCGATATGGAGTTTAGGGATGGTGATGCCCTTGTTCATTATTAAGGTGGGGAAGTAAATCTTGTGATGTAATGCTTTCTCTCTATGCCCCCTTTCAACTTAAGGGGGGTGTTGGAATTATGGGTGTAATCTCCACATGTGGCTAAGGCACACTCATATGTATTGTTAATGTATGTATTCGTAATCATGGCCAATGTCGTCTTTCGATCATTTATTGTAATACTAGGGAGTAATTAACGTAGATCTAGTCAAACTTGTATGCATAGGCTCATTAACCCCTCTCGGATGTAGTGCCCTACTTGAGATGTGTTTAAATATATCACAACTCATTTATATCACTATTATATCATTTTGTGATCTTCTTGATCTTGTTGGTAAAGTGTTAAAGCCTAAGGACAATACATACTTTGGAACACTTCTTGTGATTGGCATTTTCTCTTTTAAGTGCACCAGTGCTTGGCTCTCTCTCTCTCTCAACACTGCACTAGGGTTTTCTCTCTCTAGTCCACTTGTGATTGAGTTACTGCAGAATTTGGGTTTGTTTTGGTTCCATTCAATTCCCTGCTTTCACTTGAGAATCTTAACACACTGCTATCAAAAGCTTGTCTGTTGCTTGTTACCTTCTTATTACAGACTACACTTATTGCATGCTTTGTTTACTCTCATCTCAACTTGATTCCTATTTTGCCCTTTGTGTGCCAAATAATTTCTTTGCTACTATTCCTCATTGGTATTCTACCACAACCTTTCAGTCATGCTTCTTTGAGCTTCACTATGCCCTAGATGCCCACCTTCTCTTAGCAGTGGTACCTAGTTAGTAAATGCATACAATAATGTAATGATCCCAAGCCATTATGCCGGGAACATCACGGTTTTGGTGTCTTTTTAAACTTTTCTGGTTGTGGTATTTTGTCAAACACTTTGCTGATCTACTTGTTTAGATGTGTTTACTTGCAGAATGGCCTCTTGATTTCGGCCTTAGGGTTTACTAATGTGTTATATATGTGTATTGCAGCAATAAACAAGAAGATATAACCACAAAACATACCTCAACCATATGCAATATGGTAGACAAGCCAAAACATCTCAAATCTGCTTTTATTCATGAAATAGAAGAACCTGCTAATGAAATAGAAGAACCTGCTACAATGAAGATGCCGATCTGGAATGCTCAACAGATGGCTAAGAAGATAGAAAATAGAGCTGCTACAAAAAGCCCCCGATAATACAAAATCAGCCTCCAAAGGCTTGATAAGAGATGAAGATTAATGCCAAGGTAGATCTGGGCCGTATGAAGTGCCAAACCCCCATTGGAAGATGCCATGTCCTGCTGAAATGCTGAAACTCCTCAACAATTCGGCCCAGCTGCCAAATGTGTCCAATCACCTTCGAAAAGATGCCAAACAATAGATCGGGTGATGGCAAGAACAACCCAGGTGCCCGAA
>CBVK0102446693.1:0-12912 GCA_900067695.1 Picea abies
GCCGGACTTAGCTCACGTTAGCAAGTGTGTATTAGGACGGCAACAAGTTGCAGAGATGCCTTCTCTGTCTGTCATAGACCTGTGTGTCTTGTCTTTGTTTCTATGGCCTGCACCCTAACTTGACCTTATGCTCCCAATCTAACTCACGACCGTTTTACAGCTACACCAAAAGGCAGCATGGTGAAATGTTTCGGAGGAGGTTTCCCCATCCCAGGGTGGTACCCCTACCCTGGGGAGTGCGTTTCCGTGTAACACTGTTAATAAATGAATTTAAATAACTTATCTATGGTTGGCTTGCATGAACTTTAGGTGATACCAGATTGATGAGATAGTGCACGTCATCCGATCCATGGCTTGATGGATTAGTATCACGAGGACATAGTGATGCACCTGCTTTTAGCGAGGAGCTGCCTTACAGCCTAGGTAAGGCAACCGGATGCACATCACAAGATTTTTCTCTTTGGCTCCAAATGTTAGGAGAACTTGGACTGACCACGTTTGAGCTCCTCTTAGAATTGCCCAACGAACCGCTCTTGGTCCTGGCCACTCTCTTAAGGCCCTTATTGGGATTTGCATTGGTTCCCTCACGTGATTGATATAGAGGGAGATGCTTCCGTTCTCTCCTCTTTATTCACCTCTATACCTGATGCGGTGCAGTGATTCTCTCTCTTTTCTGGGGTCTACCATTCTGGGTCACCCTTTTTATACTCTTTCTGTAATTTTCACTTGTATCTCTTTATCTTTTAGCTTTCAGGAGTAGTCTTGGCACTCCCACATTATGTATGCGACTAGCTATATTCTCTAGTCCCATTGACCTATTCTTTTGGTCACTTGTGGATAATTTTTTTATCTTATCTTGTCTTAATCAATGCAGTATATTATTTTATCTTATTTAGAATTTGAAATCTATAGAGTAAATGTTATTTTTCCCTTGAAAATTTACTTATTACTCGATGTAATAGCTACTATGGTCACAATGTCATACTACGTGTTTAAGTATTTTAGTTTTTTCTGCAATTTCTGCTGTATCTCTCCTATGTTCAATGTATGCAGTGATGACTTTTGATGGTTCATAATATTAGATTAACGATATATTATTGTGCATACCATCTGTTTCATGCTTCAGGCTAGGATAGCACTTGAACGGAAGCGTTTCTTAGAAAGTACAGCAGCGGCTGTGCAGAGACAAGCATTATGGTCCAGCTTAGCTCATGACATGACTGCAGAATTTCGTGCTCTTTCTGCTGAAGAGGTAATAGAGTTGTTGATTGACAAAAGATGTTCATCAGTAAATATAGAAGGCGATGATTAGGTTGTATATATTTCACGATTGCTTAAAACTGTATCACTGAATCATCATGGTTATATCATGTACTAGTTTTGCGGAGTGCTGTTTTTTAAATGAGCATTTATCTTTCATCTTTGTTTGAAGGCTTACTTGCACCAAGAGTTAGAAAAGCTTCAGGAGTCTAATAATCGCAAGGTTGATTTGGATGACGATGCTCAAGATTGTGATGAGCATCTTTCTTCAGATCAGAAAGCCCTATCAGTTTCCAGAGCATCACATCTTTGGGAGTGTTTACTCACTCATACAGGTACTAAGAGCTTTTCCACAAAATAGTGAGAACTTATACACGTTTTACTGAACACTATAGCAGCAAGAGATGGCTTATAACTTCTAGCGAGATTGGTGACTACATGTGCTTCATCCTTTCATTTGTTGCTCTAATTGTATTTACTCTAATATAATTAGTAAATGAATTTTCTTGCAATGTGAATACTCGCTGTTCAGCCGTAGGACTGGATGAATGGCCACTGTGTGTTCAGTTCCATGTCTTTTTCTGGAATGAACCTGTAACCACCCTTTCATCCCTTATTTCTTTGAACTTTAAAGAATCCTATACATGCTCATAAAATTGATCTAGGCTTGTAGGAAGAATATATCAGCAGGTGCTATATATGGCCAAATGAGACCATGTGGTATCTGTAACGGGTTAGTGTACCACCACCACGTGATATAGTACCTGAAATATGAATGCCTTGTATGCACTCTGTAAAATGGTTAGAAATATCTGACAACATGATTGATTTGTCTATATGATGATGTTAAATTGTTAATGCTCGAATATATACTTAAGTCATAATACACTTCAATATCGTTAAAATTTTATCCTACTTGGAAATCTGAAAAAGAGGAGAATGACGATGTCATTTAATTCCATTTATTTATTTTCGACGGTTAGATTCTAGATTTGCTACCATCCATATGTATACAGTTTGTAGCTTTGATGTTTTAATTATTGTAACCGCGTGGAAAGTGAAAATTACAGGTATATAGTCGCTTATCAATTTTACACTCATGTTTAATAGGTGCAATGTAAGCAGATTTAATCAAGAAGTTCTGAACTAAAAAATTGAGAACTGGCCAAATCGACGGATTTCAGGTTTTTTCAAGCTCATTTTTGAAATTTTTTTGGGGATTCAAGATCTTTTCTTGGGCGTTGTTTTAGACTGTTTTCCATGAGTTGATTTTCACTTGGCCTCTATAAGATTCAACATGGAGCACTATTCATGCTATTGTGACCTGATAAAGAATCAAGAAAAAAGCCCTGTTCTTAATTCCAATGTTGAGATTCACAAGAGATAGAGAGAGAATTGTTTGGAAGCAACACACACTCTAATTCTGCAATAAAGTGAGAAATAACCAGCACTAGGGCAGTGCAACACTCAAAGAGATATCACACAAGAAGTGCAATCCTAGGGAGAGAAAACAACCTAAGAACAAGTGTGCTAGAGAGAGAAATAAAACCAAGCATAAGAGAGAGTGCGATACTTGATAGGTCACTTGGGCAATTCACTTTATTAGAAGAATGAATGGCTCACTTGAAATGAGAAATGCAAATGAGAATGGCTGTATAAATAGTAGGGCACTTTCTCAATAGGGTTTCAAGCCTACATGTACAAGGTCAGCCAAACCTACAATTATATTAATGATGCAATATGAGGTTTGCTGTTCCGAAAGTGAAGATTACACCCCTATTTTCAACTTCCCCCCTTATTCTGAGCAGGGGGCCATAGAGAGAAGACATTACACACATCCTTCCTTAATGACAAATATCCCACACCAATACGATTCTACAAGTCGGTGAAGGTGGCCTCTGGCAGACGCTTTGTGAAGATGTTGGTAAGCTGGTCTACTGAAGGTAAAATGATCAACACAAGCTGTCCTTGAGAATGGAGTTGCTGAATGTAGTGTATCCAGATTTCAATGTGCTTAGTTTTTTGATGATCCACAGGATTATGAACAAGCTGAATGGTGATTTTATTGTCACAAAATAAAGTGGCAAGGTAAAATCATCTGCATCCATGCAAGGTGCTTCCCACCAAGAACTACGCTGGCATATTTCGCCTCTGTGGAGGAGAGACCTGTTACCAACCAAACTAGCGGCCTCGTCAAGGTCCCTCATGGCGCTAAGGCGGTACCACATAGGACAAGTGCCCAATGTGACCGCGGCACAAGTCCTTCCCTGTTCAAGCCCAACTCCTACGCTAAAGGACTTTGGGAGGCTTCCCTAACACAACAAATTCACTCAAAATTAAATAGACCAGTGCCTTAAACAATAATGAGATGAAGGTAGGAGTTAATTATTTAAGATAGTTGATCTGAAATGATATATAGAAAACCTAAATAATGCAGACCAGCAGATGAAACCCACTCTAAAGGTGTGAGATAAATCAATAAAATAGTGCAAAAGAGCGGTGAAAGCCCATATCAATTCCTCGGATGTATTTTTAAGTATACCTTTTGGTAATGTGGCTTTTCTTTGAGTTGTTTCTTGCTGTCCCGAGTTTTCAGATCTGTAAAATGCATAAACAGAGCACAAAAGAGCAAGATACATGGTCCTTTTGAAGGCTCCCATAAGTGCTAGGCACCTTAGATCACTAGAACTACGGGCAAGGAAGCTTGGGCAGCAAGCTAAGAGTGATTTCCTATGTCCGAAGCTTTAGATCTGCAAAAAAATTGCATATTTGGGGTTCAAATCCCCCTAGGGTCAAAACACAAAAAATATTCCAGCCAACAAATTACTTTGTTGTGGCTGAAAATTGTTGATATATTCCAGAAAATAATAGATCTAACTCTAGAAAACAAATCTAGAAATCAAACAGGGGTTTCTTGAGATAATTGCTTACTTGGGCGCTTCGTATGGGTGAAAAATTTGGTAGACCTGGTGTATGCTTTGCTGTTATAAATTTCAGATCTGCAGAATTACTCACAATACCCTTATGAAATATATGATAAATTTGCAGCAAACTGAAGGGTAAATTTGTTGAAATATTGTAGCTTGGACACTTGTTCTTTGTTTTGTCAAGGTGTCATGCAAGCAAAGGACACATGGATTAATGTTTCTTCAAGTCATTTAAATTTTTGCAAGCAAAGGACACATGGATTAATGTTTCTTCAAGTCATTTAAATTTTTCCTAAGTCTTAGGGAAATGTGATTAATTAATCTGATTAATGTCATTTAAATATTTCCTAAGTTGAAACTGAGGAAATGACAATAATTAATCAGTATTAGTTAACCTTACGTTAGAAGCTTCTTCGATCTTATCCAAAAATCAAAGTGAGTTTCAGATTAGATCATAGCCATTGATTTGACAAGTTGGGGATTTAATCTCCACCATAGAATCACTTAGCTGGAGATTTAAAAGCTGAGGGGGTGGCTTGAGGAGATACATTGATTTGGTGAGTGACACCAAGGGTTTCAGCTGCAAATCGAAAGTGTGCAAGGAAGGTTTTTATTCTTGCAAGAGTCCAGGAGTAGAGAAGGAAATTGGAAGGATGTCAGCCTTCATTACCTTGCAGATCCGTGGATAGCAGAAGGGTTAGAGGTTTTGTCAAACTTCAAGGTCGCTGAACTTGAACACGAACACGAACCAGGTGACTAAGCCTATATGGGAGAGTGAATAATCAAAAGGCTTTTAGGGCCCTGACTACTGCATAAATTTCAAGTTCTATACTATGATACCTGTTTGTAGTATCTGGCCACACTCCATAGGCATGCCACATACTTGCATAATTCCCCATCTTCTAATAATTCTGCTCCCCATCTTGTTGTTGAAGTGTCTATCTGTACAATATATGGACTATTCAAGGTATTTTTCTTTTATTTTGACTGCTAGTTGATGCACTCTTGTCCACCTCCATTGTTCTTTCCTAATTAGTTTTTGTAATTGAGCTTTTTGAGTGGAAGCATGTTTTAAGAATGGAAGAATATAATTCACACAACCTAGAAATGATTGGAGCTGTTTTTGTGTATCCATCTCATTTGGATAATTAAGGATATTCATTGCAATATGAGGCTGTGGCTGAACTTATAGAACTTTCGAAATCCAGGAATTCAGAAATTTTGCTTCTTTGCTAGAGGTTTCTTGGATCTTAACCCTATGAATTTTTAGCCTTAGGGCTGTTATGAAATATTATAAAACAACAACAACAGTGGACAATATTTCACCTCTTAACAACCCCAATCAACAAGGAAATCCTAGAGAAAAGAAACCAAATGCGTGCCGACAAGTTTCAGCCCTCTAGGGCAATCTTATCATGCATAACCAAATCTGAAAATCACTTTATAAGAGAATAAATTACAGCAGTAAATCCACCCTATCTTCTTCAAGATTAATGTTAAAACCCTTTACAATTTCAACCTTAACTTATGTCAAATCAGTGAAACATACAAGTGCTGGAAATTACCAAACCATGAAGAAATATATAGCTGAAAATCAAGTCTGCAATAAGACAATTTTGGACAGCTGAAACTTCATATATCTGTCTATATATATATAAAGATGAAGCTCATGTACATACCATAGCCTCATCCCAAGGCTAGTACAATTCTCTAGCTCTCCAAAAACCTAGCTAGGGAAAACCAAGAAAACCCTAGCCAACACCAAGGAGCTCCAACAAGCAAGTCCTCCTAGGCAAGATGTCTCCTCTTCACTACTCCTCAACAAGTACAATCTAGGATTTAATAAAAAATCCCTAGATCCAATGTCTCCAAGGGATGAAACTTGAACCCTAGTATTCAAGATGCTCCAAAAGCTCCAAGAAACCTTAGCGCCTCCAAGACAAGATATAGAAAGTACAAAGATGAAGTACAGAGAGAGAGAGAGAGAGAGAGAGAGAGAGAGAGAGAGAGAGAGAGAGAGAGAGAGAGAGAGAGAGAGGAGTGTGCTCATCTCCTCACATCTCTAACACAAGTTGATCAAGACACAATTGATTATGAAAGGACTCTCTCCTTCGTTTGTATATATGAGAGGTAAGGGAGACCAACAATACATATGTGGGCCTAATCCCTTACAAGCAACCTACAAAACCACTAGTAGGCTCACATTTGTGAAGTGCTACACTCGAAGGGTACACATGTCAAGCTCCAAGCTCCAAGGTGATGTCATACACAAACAAGGCTCCAATGCAAGGGTGCTTGATGAGATGTGTCCAACACTCCTCCTACAAGTCTCCAATGCAAGGGTGCTTGATGAGATGTGTCCAACACTCCTCCTACAAGTCTCCAAGGACTCCAACGCTTCTCCTAAGACATGTGCTCCATTGGGTCTTCTCCCCCTGCATGAACACTATCACAACTGAGGTGTCCCCAAGTCAACTCTATGCCTCCATGCAAGCATCCAAGCTACCCCATGCCGTCTAGGGCATTGAAAAGTATCGAAGCTACCCCATGCTTTATAGGGTTCAATGCCCTCCTTTAGAATGCTAAATGCTCCTCCAATGTAAGGTGTCCTCTCAAGCAAGCAACCATTCTACATGTGGCCAACATGAAGAATGCTCCAAGTTTTCTGAAGATATCCAACATTCCAAGGAAGAATGTCATGGAAGCATTGAATTGAGGTCAAGCAATCACTAAGTAAGCAACCTCCAATCTACAAATCCATCACGGACCATCTAGGGGCTAATCATTCACCATGTACCCCAAATCTCATGGAGCACCACCAAACATGGTGTAAATACTTTTGGAGTAACCCTGAAAGCCAATATAACCTTTCCATATTTAATATGAAACCCAAGATGTTCTATCTCAAACTTATTTAATTCAATTTTTGTTTTGGACAGAAGAATGTTGTTTTCTTCCATTTGTTGTTTGAATTTTATTAGATGAGGGCCATGTTCTTCAAGTGATCTCGAATAGCCTAAAATATCATCGATGTACACAAGAATGAAAGAATAGTAAGGACTGAAAATAGAATCCATCCACTGTTGGAAATATGCTGGTGCATCATTAAGCCCAAATGGCATGACCAACCATTCATACTGTCCTTGTGTTGCACTAAAAGTTGTCTTATATTTTTATCTAGATTTTTCTTTCTCGACAAGATTTGCTAATGCTGCTATTTAGCCATAATGGGAAGATATTTCTTCAAGACCAATATATTCTTCTTCGAGTTCTTGCTGGATTTTAAAGGCGAGGGCTTAGACATCTTCCTATGCAAGCTGTGGATTAGGTTCTTGAATTTTAATTTTAGATCTAAATTTTGGGACTTCATGGCTCATTGAGTTGGAGTTAATGTACCTGTGACCGACCAAACTAGCGGCCTCATCAAGGTCCCTCGAGGCGTTAAGGTGATACTACGTAGGACAAGTGCCCAATGCCACCACGGCACAAGTCCTTCGCTGTTCAAGCCCAACTCCTATGCTAAAGAACTTTGGGAGACTTCCCTAACAAATCAAATTCACTCAAAATTAAACAATAATGAGATGAAGGTAGGAGTTAATTATTTAAGATAGCTAATCTGATCTGATATATAGCAAACCTAAATAACGCAGATCAGCAGACAAAACCCACTCTAAAGGTGAGATAAATCGATAAAATAGTGCAAAAGAGCGGTGAAAAGCCCTTACCGATTTATCGGATCAAATCCTTGCTATTTCTTTTGGTAATGTGGCTGTTCTTAACTTATTCTTTGCTGTCCTGAGTTTCAGATCTGCAAAATGTGTAAACAGAGCACAAAACAACAAGAAAATTAGTCTTTTGGAGGCCTACCAAAATTGCTAAGCACCTTAGATCACTAGATCTGTGGGCTAAGAAGCTAGGGCAACAAGGTACTGATGATTTCCTATGCCCAAAGCTTCGAATCTGCAATAAATCTGTAATGTCTAGCAAGCTGCAAATTACTATGCAGATTTGGGGTTCAAATCCCCCTAGGGTCAAAACCCATACAATATTTCAGCAAACAAATTGCTTTGTTGTGGCTGAAAATTGTTGATATATTCTAGAAAATAATAGATCTAACTCTAGAAAACAAATCTGGAAATCAAACAGGGGTTTCTTGAGATAATTACTTACTTGGGTGCCTTGTATGGGTGAGAAATTTGGTAGACCTGATGTATTCTTTGCTGTTATAAATTTCAGATCTGCACAATTACTCACAATACCATTGTGAAATATATGATAAATTTGCAGCAAACTGAAGGGTAAATTATCTTTGGGTAGAGTAGAACTCTATGACAAAATCCCAAAGATCTACTAGCTAGAAAGATATAAAACTTTTAAAACAAGCTAGGAAATATTATTTGGCTTTTTTATTTTATTTAAAACAGAGAAGTAAACAAGATTTTGGAATATTTGGTTGAAGAATGTGAGACTCACCTTGGCCTTTTCTCTTACCTCTAACACGATGGATCACGTTCACAACCCCTCCTAAGTCGACTTAAGTATTTGGACGAGAGATTGAGTTTGGAGTCGAAGAGACTAATTGTCCCCAATTCTCGTCTAGAATAGTTAAATCACTCTTGAGTCTTGCTAGGAAAGCTCCCAATGGGGATGGTTTCCAACCAATGGATCAACTTTGATGTAAGTGAGATCTTGCCCTAGGTGAAGATACTCTCGACAAGAGTTTGTCCACCCTTAGAATTTGAACCACTCAATACCAATAAAAGAAAATGATGGGACGAGGAGTCCAAAATCCCTTTTCCACATGACTATATAGCCCCTCAATGGATCGACCCACTTGATCTTGCAAATGAAACAATCACAACCACTATTCTATCAAGCACAATAACCCCTTAGCCAAGAAAGAGAAGCATAGAAGAATCAACCAACAATGTGCTAGCAAATAAAAGTTCAATAATATGGCATTATGATCTCACAAATTGTCAACAACCAATAAAAGTTCAATAATATGGCATTATGATCTCACAAATTGTCAACAACCAATATGGGAGGAGGGACTAGCCTTTTATAAATTTCCTTGTAACAACTAGTTTTCCTCTCCCATTTAAAAAATATTTTCTTGACTTGTCATCCACAACCCAGAGACTAATTTATTTGACAAAATAATATTTTTTACATTAAAAATGTCCAGAAAGGGTTCAATTTGACTCAAGTATGCAATGTCTAACTTCACATGAGGCTCAATTTAATTGTTTGAGGGTCGATTTGTTTATTTTAAGCAACAATTAGCTTGGAAGATGGCCGAATTAGCTTGATGGAGCATGTAAATGTTTGGAAATGTGCTTTGACCACCTCCAACGTTCACTTTATTCACTTTCATTCGTTTTGACTTAGCTTCCACTTTAGTCCTCACGACTAGCTTTGAATATCCACTATTGTGCAAGAAGGGTCCAATTTAATTAGAGAGGGATGCCAACAACTAAATTGACCCCATCCTACTCCGTCATTCCCTTCTTTGACTCGATGGCTCTCTCTTTTTAACTCAACGACTGGTTGATTTACTTAATTAAGAGGCAATTTATTTATTTGTCCATCGAATCAATTGAGGAAAGGTCCCAACGGTTGTTTCCTTGAACAATCGTTCCAATATTTGCATCAACAACTTAGTTGGGTCCACGACCAGCTTGGAAATGGAGCGCTTGCCTTTAACGTTCTTCTCTTACCAATCGAATTAATTAATGTGCCACGATTTAAGAGTCCGATTTGATTTGCTGCAGGTTGATTTAATTTGTTGGATGTGTAAGCGATTGGGTTGGCTCAACCATTCACTTCCACTTGGTTGACCACAACTAGGAAAGGTGGCTCCTTTAATTGGTGGTGACTTCTTCATAATATGATAGCTCCCTTTAATTTCTCACATTTGGATGGGTTGATTTATACTTCATGTTCACCTTTAATTAAGGCCTTCTCTTTATAAAGTAGATGGACTTAAGGCATCACCTTTTCACCATTACTTAGGATAAAGGAGGGATGGGGGCCTCTTTTCATTTGTTTGTTATATTAAAATATAATAATAAAAGGCAATGGCCCCTTTTCATAATATAATCTTTCATCACACCCTTTCTTTTAATTTGCTCTTTTTCTTATGATAAGATATTGTTTCCCCTTTTGATCCTTTACCATGGGTAAAGTGATAAGGGGGTGTCTTCTTTAGATTAATTTTGCCTTTGCCCCCATTTTAAGACTTAGCACATGAGTCCACACTAACCAACACTTTGGCAATTTGTCCATGGATGTCATGATCAAACTTTGTAACAATCACTTCTAGCCCTTGTATTTTTGACCCAGGACCTCATGAATTGGGATTCGTGATATGCCTTGAAAAATGTCATACGTTGCAATTCGTGAGACTACCACATGAGAACTGTAAAATGATAAATGCACCAAAGCCAAGAGATGCATACAGACTCTAGACACATGACCATGTGGGAAATGACATTGGTGCGCAAGATCATGGGCGCACTATCCCTACAAAGTGCGATCACCCCTACAATACAAATCAATGTCTCCATAAAACCATGTGTCCTAATGGATCCACCCAAAGACCTCCAATCCTATTCAAGACAAAAGATGATGAGAATGGGTACTAGAAGGATTGGGCATGGCCAAACTCCAAGGTCTAGAAGTCCATAATACAATATCTTCCACATGGCCTACAAGGCTTTAACTTGCATCTTCCTGGGCTTACAATGGTTAACTTGCATCTTCCTGGGCTTACAATGGTGTAGCCAAGTGAAAAATCACAGGGTACCTCTCCATGAGGTAACAAAACCCATAGTTTGTATATATTTGATGCACATGCTCTTGCATATATTTCGTGCACAAATTGACAATGAAGGCTATGTTTGATTGAGTATGAGTAAGGTAGACTAGACTACCTACTAAAGATCGATATACAGTAACATCAACTAAGGGAGACAAACAATTGGAATGAGATTTCATCCCAAAAGCAAGAGGGGTGTGGACAAGCTTGCAATCCTCTATCTTGAAGTGTTGCAAAAAATCCAGTGTATACTGAGGTTGCGAGAGTGATATCCATGAGGAGGCTTGAGTGATCTGGAGGCCTAGAAACTTGAAAGTAGTGGAGTAGGCCTAGATCAATCATCTCAAAAGAGTCCCAAAATGGTAGCTTCATTTATTGAATCAGGAAAGGCAAGTTGTGAATCATATTGAAATCATCAACATAAAACACAATAACGAGGATCTGACAATCCTCATGGCGAATATAGAAGTCATACACAACCTTGTGGTGAGAGATTTGACCACCGAGAAAGAAGGTATGGATGCGCTTGGTTTAGTCCATATAAATACTTCTTGTGTTTGCAAATTGATGGTGTAGGCCCATCTTGATTAATTCTTGGTGGTCATTGCATATAGATCTCTTCTTTAACATCTCCATGAAGAAAGACATGTTGACATCCATTTGATGAACCTCCTAATTTAGTGAAGCAAACATATGTAATATCATTCGAATTGAGCCCATCCTATTAAAAGGGGCAAAGGTCTTAGTGTTGTCAATGCCCTCCTTTTTCCAAAAATCCCTTAGCAATGATTTAGCTTTATGCTTTTCAATTTGTGCATCATCACCAAACTTGGTCTTATAGACCCATTTAGGACCAACGATATTCTTACCCTTGGGTAAGGGGACCAATTCCCAAGTTTGATTCTTTATGAGGGCGTCATACTCAATAGACATGGTTGCCTCCCTTTCAAGGTATTCTTTGCCCTAATTAGAAGTAGTGGGAATTTTGTTAGCATACCTTGGTGAGAAGAGCCCATGGTATAGGAGGTTTTTGATGATGCTCCAATTTGCCTTGTAGTGCAAGAAAATCGACAACATCTAAAAGTGTGGGTATGGCCCACTTGGGTGTATGATTTGACCTAACCAGAGGAAGAGGAGTTGGATTAGATGAATCGGAAGAGAGCCCTTCTTCAACATTAATGAGCTACTCGACTACTGTAAGAGGCGTGTTGGAGGGAGCATTCAATATAGAAAAAGAGACTTCTAAAGGATGGGATTTATACTTGTCACGGATAAGGTCCTTGTCATCAACATTTGTTTTCCCAGTCACTATAGGAGTGCTTGAGTAAACACTCGTAGGATTAAGAGGAGGATCAACATCATAAAGCGAAGGAGAGAGATCTTCTAAAACATGTTGAGGACCATCTATAGGTGAATCATTTGTTATAAGCAATGGAAAAAATCTCGATGATTGTGAGTAGGAACTTCATCAATGATAACATATCTATGTTCAATCACCTTGTGAGTGGAAAAGCGAAGGAGAGAGATCTTCTAAAACATGTTGAGGACCATCTATAGGTGAATCATTTGTTATAAGCAATGGAAAAAATCTCGATGATTGTGAGTAGGAACTTCATCAATGATAACATATCTATGTTCAATCACCTTGTGAGTGGAAGGATCATGAAGAATATATGCTTTGGAAAATTTGTTGTAGCCCACCAAGATGCATCGATAACTTTTAGGCTCCAATTTGTTTCACTTTTATTTTGGAATATGGGCCCATGCACTATATTTGAAAATTATTAAATGTGAAATTGAGGGTTTGTCTCCACACTATTGAAATTTGCTAAGCTAGCACATAACAGTTACTTTCGAGCAAAATAAATTTACTGAACTAAAGCACAACTAGGTTACTCAACAAAA